>PVKS010032543.1:0-22433 GCA_004027875.1 Aplodontia rufa | reverse complement strand
GATAAGATGTAATGCTTTATAATCTAATATCTTTTTTTAGAGTTATAAAGGGAAAGGGAAGGGAGGGATAAGGGAGGGTAATTGGGGGGGGCACTCCTGGAGATAATTGCAATATCCAGAATATTTACACATTTTATACACATTTTATATTATTTTGTTAAAATCGTGTAAGGTTGTTCAAAAAATAAAAAAATAAAAATAAAAATAAAATAAAATTGCAAGTGAAATAAATTTTTAAAAATTAATTTTGTCATTTGTTCAGCTAAAATTTACCAATTGGCTACTTTGTTTCAAATGTAAATTTTTTTAGCATGCATAATGCCAATTATAACCTAGTCCTATTCACACATGTCCATATCATCATTATGATGTGGGAGATAAAAAGAAAGTAATTTGACAACCATAAAATTGCAACAATTTCTAATATAAAGATTGTCAAGGAAAACAAACCAGAAAGATTAAAAAAAGTTGAATGAAAATATTTCCAGGAAGAAAGTATTTGAGCGTCCTGAAAGCAAACATGGTTCATCTACACAGATAATGTGAGAGGCAGCGATTTCAAGACAAGAGTCTACATACAAAAGCACAGAATACTATGGTGCATTTCACCAATTACACTAAGCGTGGCATAGCTTAGTGAGAGTGCATTGTAGGATTATTAAAAATAATATTGGAAAAGAATCTCTTTTGAAACTTAATAAATATTTATTGTTTGTGAAGAATATTGTCTATTCCACAAAATTCAAATATGTCATTAACAATGTCAGCTATTCACTAGGAACCTACTGATTCAATATCTTAACTTCTTTTATCACAGTTTTTGAAAGTATGTGTATTACAATAAACTCCTAGGAAAATTTTAGTTACAAATTTCCACTTAACATTGCAGAAATAAAATGTAAGGGAAATGGTTCAAGGAAAAGAAATATTAACATAAAGCATCGCCAGTTCTACTTTATAAATAATGGCCCCAAACTGTATCAAATCACATTTGCTTTGAGTAATTTTTGCTGTTTCTATTAATGTGTATTAATTAAGTCATAATTTGATTTTCTAAAAACTAGTCTTTTGATGAAAATACCATTAGCATTGGCTAATGAGGAATTCATATATGAAGTGAACTGTTGCATAACTCATTAAAAATAGTTATGAAGTTAAACAAACTGATGGAAAAAATTAATGAATAAAAATATGTTTGATGGTAAAATGTTATTTTTAAATAATCACACTTCTGAGATTTGACAAATTATAAAATATTTAAAGGAACAACAACCTTTTATATTTTCAAAGGTGTATAAATATTTTTAATATTCTTGCTTTTAATTATCTGAGAGAGCACTACTTTTTTGTGCTTTCTAGCTTTTTTTGATTTTTCTGATTCTTAATATTAATCAAGTCACAAAAAACCTTCTATCAAGGTTTTCCAGGAGCTCAACTTGTCCTACTCTGACCTGCCTCATGTGTAACACTGGTTGAAGAATTGAGAAAGTGAAGTTCCATTATATATCCCTGAAGATGGGGAGATCAAATATTGAAAGGCAAGTTTAAAAGTTTTTTTACAACATCTCACAAACAGCATGTTAGTCTGGCCTCAAAATAAGCACATTTAAGAGGTTGAAGTGTCCTGCCAAAAGTTCAAACCCACAGCATGATTGTGTAAGCAGCTTTAGTGGATATGCCAGCCCTCTCTTATTGTTCATCTTTTAAAGAACAGGAGGTGAACCTAGTATGAAAATTTTAATTTTTTCAACTTTAAATGCTAAAACATAATTTTTCAAACAATTCTGATTACATGTAGACTAAAACAATGACTTCTCATTTCTAAACTAAATGCATGATAAAGAGGGCTTCTCCGGATTTAGTGGTTATTAGTTTCACTGTTCACAAGTAAATACGAAATGGCATATCATGTCTTTTAAGTGTGCCAATTTAAAAACACAGGAGTGAATAAGACACTTAAACATGCTTTCTTTAGTTGAAAATACCATTCAATAACTGGAAATATCTCCATGCCCTTCTTTACCATCCAATTCTTTTTTTCAGTATTATATACTCACATGCCAAGTTAACTAAGCTGCCTGTTTTCATTAGTTCAGTTTATTCCATTTACCAACCCTCCCGCTAGCTGCTTGGATGGGTGCTTATGATATATCAGTATCAGTAGCAAAATCAAAAATTTTACTTCATACTTCTTACATTCCACAGTGGGAAAAAGATAAGAGGAAAATAAATGTAATAAATAAAAGGAAGGAAAGTTGGTAAAATTATCCACTTCACATGTGAGAGTGGTTCCATCAGAGGCAGGGGAATAAGAGACATGCTTAGATTAATATTAAGAAGAAAATCCAATGTCATGTTTTAACTAATTGACTTCCCCTTAAATACAGGGTTATGGAGTATCTGCTTTTTGAAAGAAAGATTTTTTGGTGAACTCATCCATTTTAAATGTTTGCTGCAAATTACATCTGATATTATGAAAACGATTTCAGTGTTGTTTATTTAAGAGCCTCCATTCACAACCTGAACATGTGTTTTCTCCGTGTTTCTTTCACAGTCTCACGTGTTTAAACTGTCAGACATTCAAGAATCCAATAGATGTCTGCCAGCCTTAACTAGGGGAATGACAATCCTTTACTTGAAATATTGGTAAACAAAATTGTAAAGCTATGCAATCTAAACTGTCTAGCCAAATTTACAAAATGTTTTCAGAAAAAAACCAACTTTTGATTACAATGATAACCAAAAAAATGCTGAACAAAAATCAATTAAAAAAGAAGACTTTTCATTTATTACATTGTTATGAACCTTTTTAAATGATAACCTCTTTGTTTTATGTTTCTACATGGTCTAAGATTAGGTAATCTTTGCTTTTCATAAATTATCTTAGGAAATGAATTTTTCCTTCATTTAAAGCAATTACTAAAGTTAATAATTTTTGCTACAAAAATTCCCATGATGTGGGAATTATCTACATGATCAATTTTTCTTATTAGGAAATGCTACTAATAAATTTATATAATTTGGAGTTATTCTTACTGAAAGCAACTTAGTGAAACTTTTATTTGTAATATATATCTTACATCTTAAAATTGTACCACAATCTTTGGTATGTAATAGGCAGATACATTTTTCTCATCTCTTCTATGAAAGCATTTTTCAGAAAAAACTATAGTAAACAGGATAAAAATTTAAAAATGGTGTTATAAAATTAAAAGGGAAAAATCTCCTACCCAAATTCCCATTAATAAGCTATATTTAGAGGCTCACCATGCAAAACATAACCACAAAGTTGAAGTTACTTTCATTTTTAAAAATACAAGAATAAACAAAATGAATTCACAATTTTCTAAAGATAGACACAGGTCCCCTTATAGATTCATAAAGTAATTAAATTTAAACAATTTTATTGACGGTATGTCATGCAACAGCTCTAGCATTTGTATTTTTATTATGGCAGAAATTAGGTGAATAGAAGATATGCTCTTGATGTTCAGATAAATTTTCATTTTGGTCTACTTTTTGACCAAAACTGTAAATGTAAATACATTGGGAATTTAAATGACAGCAATTTTTGAATTGTGGAACATGAACAATCTCTGAGCATGTGTATTAAACACAAAGCAGTTGTAGATCTTATAGGATACCTGTATATAGAAGTACCTAAGAATGAGATTTAAAGTTCTGAATATTATAAAATCTTCATGATTTATGAATACTCATTTGCATTGTATTGTATTATAACATTCCTCTGCTCTAAATTTTTAGTTTGGGAAAAAAAAATCACTAGAAAGAGGGACAGGCATTCATCCTGGTTTGTCCAGTGCCACTATTGTTTTTTCCCACACATCCCACGGCCTCTAACCAGGGTTTTAGCTCAAGTGTATTCCTCAGGTGGGTGCATGCATGATACATTCTGTGAATCTTCACCTCTTCATAAATCTCTTCCTTTCATTCCAATACACATAGGATTATAGGGTTACTACTGCTCTCTTCATTTAATAGCTTTGCTATTATACCACCAATTTCCAGCAGATAAGATATCCTCTATGGCCATGAATCATTTTGCTTTGTAACTTACATTTTCATTTTGCTTGAAAATAGCATTATTTTTCTTTTCCTTAGGAATTCAGTCATCTTGCTGGGATATGGCCATTCATAACTGTTTTGTAGTCAATTTTCACAGAAATTTAGTAAGAAACAGATTTAACATTAAAAATTGGATTTTTATTCAGATTAAAAAAATATGTTATCCTTAATGTCACCTCTGTTCCATTCAAAATCACCAAGCACAGCTTTCATCAGCAGTGCAATACAATAGTCGTATCTACATCTACTGTTTGATCCTTCTGTTTTTTGTCCAATTGTCATGTCAGATTATTTGATTATTTGATCATTAGATATTTGATTATTTCCTATGTATCTTCTGCTTTTCTTAATGAAGTCTTGTCTTCAAAATTTAAGTTTTGCCTTGAGAGATAACTTGCAGTGTTTTAAAGCAAAAATTGATTTACCAAAGACCTTTGTCTTCATTTAATGAATAATTTTTATAAAGTTCAATCATTTTTAACAGTTTTTGTCTTGTTTTTGGAACTCCAATGAGTTCTCTACTCCCATAGATGGGTGTATATGTAAAAATAGACACAGATACACATATGTGTGAACACACACACACACATACCTATAGAACTATATATGTTTGATAGGAGTTTGTCCTTAGAGCACCATTTGATATTCACCTCTGATAGGCTCTATCAGTGTGTTGTTTATTTAGTGCTTCTTCAGGCTGGGGATTTATGAGTCATCAGTTTGGATTCTTTTGAAGTTCAAGAAGAAAACTTCCCTGGTTCCATGTTTTCTAAGCTTTTCTCAGGTAAAGAGAAACCACTGAAACCTGTTCATCTGCTCTCTCTTCTTGGGTCCCAGGGAAATAGCTTTTCTCACAAGGCTAACATGTACTTCACACCTTGAGTAGTTCTCGGCTCTCTCTTGGAGGCATTCTCATTCTAGGTAGAACAATCTGTCTCTGGTCTTTTCTTCTGATTACAAGAATGTGGCAGCATTTAGCATCAGCTCTGTGCAATTTCTCATAGAAAATGGTAATGACTTTACTTTTTAAAGCCCAAATCTACTAGTTGTACATATCACATTAGATGGGTTTGAGTCAGAAGGATGATAGTGTCAAAATAATTTAAATCAAGAATAATTTCATTTGATTTTTAATGAATGCTTAACATATATTATCAGCTAATTTTTTTTCTGAATGCATGAAATGTGTTAGCTCTATGTTACTGTGACAAAAGCCTCAGCTAAACAACTTATAAGGAGAAAAGTTTATTTGGGCTTATGATTTCAGAAGTTTCAGTCCGTGGCTGGCTACCTGTGAGAGAAGACATCATGCCAAGAATATGTGACGGAGTAAACCTATTCACCTTGTGGTATCCAGGAAGTGAAGGAGAGAGGAAGAAAGGGGCAGGGGCCCCATACTCCCTTTAAGGACTTATCCACTTCCCACTAGTACCAAGGATGGTGACCAGCCAGGCCTTTCACACACATTTGGGAGTCATTTAAGATCCAAACCATAAAAATAAAAATGGAATGGGGTATAATAATAAAGTACATATCATAAGATAACTGTTTTGGCTTTCAATATTAATAAAAATAAGAAATAAATGTTACCAATAAGGGAAAACAAATAATTAAGACTTCATAAACATCACCTGTCATTTGAATAGCACAATAATAGTCTTTTCTATTCTACATAAAGTGTGGTTTTAAGGGGCTGGAGCGGTGGCTCAGTGGTTTCTGCGCTTGCCTGGCAGGGACTAGGACCCGGGTTCAAACCCCAGCACCACGTATGCAACTAAGTGTTGAAGCAAATAAGGCTATGTGAAAAACTAAATAAAGTTGTTTCTGTCTTTTTCTGTCTCTCTAACTGTCCCTCTCTCTTAAAAAAAAAGCGTGGTTTTAAAATGGGTGCTACAGATTACTTTTTTTCCCACATAAATCCCAGTCCAATTATTTGTGCCTTTAAGTCTTTTAATTGCTGTAGCAGATGATCATGTAACAATTCAATATTGTGAAATTCCTCAAAAGTGTTGGATGACTGAGTTCAGTTTTCAAAAAATAAGAATATTAAAGTTTATTTTATAAACCTAAACTTTTTTCCTTTCTGATTTGTTTCTGTGTTTTTTCTTCAGATCTTTGTGTTTATAACTTAACTTAGAGTCACCCCAGACAAAAGGCTGGTTTTATGTGAATATGCCACATGAACATAAGGGGCAAGGTGTGAGAGAACAAAGAGTTAGCATTATATCTTATATAATCAGTTTCATATTCATTGTCTTGATAAATGTTGAATTACTTAATCGTACCAATTTTCAACCCATTGCCAGTGATGTAGATTCAAAATATCAAAAATTTTCGAGACGAAGTTAAAAAAATATAAAAATGGTTGGGTAGTGTGGACTTTTCAGGTAAAATGAACTAGACCTAAATAAATGAGAAGGAAAAGGAATAAAAATAATGTGTGTTATAAATAACTGAGGGGGAAATAGAAACATAAAATTATATTTGCAATGGTGAATGTGAGACAGTGAAAGTGACTGGGTATAGATGTATCTCCAGGCAGTTGAAGAGAGAATAGAAGAGAATCCTATCAGAATTGTGAAGAGGTTAATAGTGTGTGCTTTATTGATGAAATGAAAGGAAAGCTACCTAGTCACTTGCACAGCAGACACTAGGGCCTTGATGTGTGATCATTCCCTCTTTTCACGTTCCACACCTTTCTACTACCGATATTCCTGAAACCTCAAAAATACCATCTTGTTCGTCATTTCCATACATCCTCACTGTGCAATGCAAACTGTATAATCCTGGCTCAGACTTGGAAGGACTGTCAAATAATCACTTTCCCAGTAAGAGGTCCATACATACAGTGCTATGATTTTAGTACTATTTAGAATAATGGAAGCTGGGTGGGTAAACATTACAAATGGAACAGGATCTGAAAATTTGGGTGGAAAGATTGAGCTGAATTTTGTCATATAATTTAGGTATCAGGAGATTAATTATTTTAATGAGGAAAATGCTGATTTATAATTGCAAAGCCCTTTACCAAGCTTACAGGTTTTGTTAAAGAACTGCACTTGAGGCTACCATATTAATTGGGTAGATTCCTCAGGTTTCCCACATTCTTACCAGTCCCAAATACATCAACACCTGCACAGGTTGCTTCAGTCTGCATTCCTCAAAGCCAAGCATGGGAGATAGTGTCAAGACATCAGAGCGGAGTGTTTCTGTCTTCAGTAGCAACCAGCTGACAACCACAATTGTCAACTTCACTGTTCAGAATCTTTCCTATTGGTTCTAGTGTCATAAGAACAAGATTTTAATCAACATAGACAAAATCTACTGCATCAATAGTTCACAATCTCAGAAACACTACTACTCAATATTTTTTTTCTGAGAAATTAGCTATTGGGTTTTTTTAATAAAAGAGAGAGAGGTAGAATGAGAGAGAGAGAGAGAGAGAATCAACTTTATTTACTTTTTCATGTTGTTTTCATTGCTCCGAAACTTAGTTGTGTATGTGGTCCTTGGGTTTGAATCTGGTTCCTCCTGCATGCTAGATAAGTGTGACACCACTGAGCCACCACTCTAGCCCTGAACTGTGGTTTTTTTTTTTTAAATAAAAATTAGAAATGGTAAGTTACTGCTTCTATGAAGTAACAATACAGAATAAAGATGTGGCACATTTAAATTTATGTGATTCAGATTAAACATAAATATTAAGTTTGTGAAGAAGAATGTACAATCAAATAAAATTGATGAGTGGAGAAAATAAGTTTTTTAATGAGCGTGACAAACGCCACATTTAAAATATGTTAAAAAATGTAGGCAAAATCTTTGCCTGCTACACCTTGGACAGAGAGCTAATATCCAGAATATACAAAGAACTAAAAAAACTAAACTCCAAAACCATAAATAATCCAATCAATAAATGGACTATGGATCTAAAAAGAAATTTCTCACCAGAGGAAGACCAGAAAGCCCACAAATATATGAGAAAATGCTCTACATCTTTAGCAATAAGAGAAATGCAAATCAAAACTTCAATGAGATTTCACCTCACACCTGTTAGAGTGGCAAAAATGAAGAATACGAACAACAACAGATATTGGAGGGGCTGTGGGAAAAGAGGAACAATGCCATATTGCTGGTGGGACTGCAAACTGGTTCAGCCACTCTGGAAAGCAGTGTGGAGACTCCTTAAAAAATTAGGGCTGGAACCACCTTATGACCCAGCTATCCCACTCCTGGGTACTTTCCCAAAAGAGTTATAATCAGCATATTATAGAGATACGGCTTCATCAATGTTTATAGCAGCTCAATTTACTACAGCTAAACTATGGAACCAATCCAAATGCCCCTCACTCTACGAGTGGATTCAAAAATTTTGTTACATATATATATACAATGGAATACTACTTGGCCATTAGAGAAAACAATATTATGGCTTTTGCACCCAAATGGATAGAGATGGAAAAATTATGCTAAGTGAAGTATCCCAATCTCAGAGACTCAAGGACTGTATGTTTTCTCTCATTTGTGGAAGCTAGAATACATCTGGAAACAGTATGTTAGATGACTAAGTTAATAATAACCTCAAAATGTATGAATTTTTAGACAACTGGGGATCATTTCCTAGGATACCTAGAGATGTAGGGAGGGGGCAGGGTGGGGGGAGGGTTTAGGAACGATATCTAGGAGACTGGAGGGAGGGAATATGGTGGAATCATCTCAGAAGGAGATCTCTGACCTCCATGAGATGTCTATTTAACACAGGGGTTTTTCTGGAGGAATCATAAAATCACGGGGAAATCAAGGGGGGCATTCATGACATGGCATCAGCCTTGACTAACTATGTAAATATACATTCTTTCTTGATTGTTTGATAATGATTCCCCCTCAATTGTAATTCCATATTCATCTAATATGGTGGTTGCCTGGCATGTTCAAGTACACGGGTTCAAACCCCAGCACCCACGTACACAACTAAGTGTCAGAGCAATGACAGCCATGTGAGAAATTCAATAAAAATTGATTCTGTTTCTCTGTCTTTTTCTCTCCCACTGTCCTTCTCTCTTTAAAAAAAATGTAGGCACAGGGGACAAAGAAGAAGTCAACTGAAATAATAAAGTGATTTGAAACAATCATTATTTAAAAAAAAACAGGAATTTTCCGATTATATTACAAATTTTATTTGGAGAGGCATATTTGCTCAGAATAAAAATAATTAGCAAGGAAGTTAATTTGGAAAAATATATGTTCTCTCTATAATTATTGTACCCTGAGTGAATATTTCACTCTCATCTTTCTCTCTTGAATTTTTATTTTTCTTTTCATTATGTTAAAATTTCAAAGGCAGATGAAACATCCATCATGTAAGCACCTAAAGTGTCCCTACTGCTATGTTTTAAGTTTTTAAGTTCAGAATTATAATAAGTAAAAAATTTGGCTACAACTTCAGTCAACAACATGGAATACTTTTTCCACTTGAGCACATATTTTTTATCATTAACTTACCTTTAAGTTCCGTTAAAGAATAAAGACTTGCCCAAACTTAAATTATTAATTCATGTAAAAATCATAAGTACAACTGCAATATATTAACCATTTCAAGACTTTCTAACATTTGAAACACTCTTAGGTTTTTCTTTACAACAATTAAGACTGTTTAAGGATTATTTTAGAAAATAATTATTATAAACTCTTTCTGTAACTTTAAAAAATTGTTGTGATTTTCTGAAAAAAGTAATGGAAAGGAAAAGCAAAAATTGTTCAATATACTGTTTTTCTTAATTAATCAACTCATTTATTATTTTGAAATCTATTGATTTTTCATGCTCACTTCAAATAGTTCATTAAGTATATTCAAGATATAATTAGTTTATAATATGATGCATTCTTTAAACTTTAAAAATTTTCAAAAGTATATAATAGAATATAAATGTTATATGAATGAATAACAAATATTTAATATAAATAACAAATATTGTATTAAGTACAGTGCTTAAAATTTCAAGTGACAAAAAATATACAAAACATGTTTTATTGAAAATTTGACTAGTAATATTACACAGAATAATGACTTATGCATCTCCACTGCTAATCTTAAAAAATTCTTTTGTATGATATTATTAATATAAATGAAAAAGAGTGCTACTCTCAAGTATATAAAATATTTTTTCCTTTTAAAATATTAAGTTCAATTCTTAAGACCATAGGTTTAAACTGAGTATATGTCAGGATGAAGAGTATTTGTGATATTAACAATTTATTAGTCAATCATCTTAAAATCCCATATCTTTCTGTGAAAATAATAGGAAGAACAACAGAATCTTTGAAAAGAATCAGGGATATTGACAGTCTACTTCTATAATAGTAAAAATTTTGTTCCAAGATACGTTTAAACTCTTTTATTTTAAAAAATAAAAGAAAGAATTGTTAAACGTTGCCAAGATATAAGCAAAGCTTAATTTCAGAAAAAGAGCCTTCTTGGAATCTAACCCTTTGTTTCTAGGTATTTTCACTTTTTGGTCCCAATTTAAGGAAAACAAAAACTTTTTTTGAGATTTAGAAATATTATGTTAGATAAATGAACACTCATGGGCTAATATGTCTCTTTGAGTTTTATTTGCTAATTCTTCAGGTATACAATACTTTATGCCCTTATAAATCTCATGTAGTTTTAGAAAATGTTTATACACTTTAAATTCCACCACACAACATTGTTAAATCCAAATGTGATATTTCACATATTATTTAACTGAAATATTTCAGTTCCAGTTTGAAATTGGCATAATATATAACACTTATATGTGACATTAAGAAGGATATGGAAAAAATCAGTGCTTTGATACACTGTGACACATCCCTATAAAATTTCATTAAGGTGGTTAGTGTGGAAGTTTCTGACTTATATAAGTTAGAAGATCAAGTAAATATACTGTACATATAAGTTATATTTTTATTTTATTTTTCATAATATACACAAACATTTAATCTTCTCTAAAAAAGGTAGCAATTTTTACAGTGCTATATCAATTCTTATATTTTCTTAACTGATGGAAACCTGAAAGTTTATGTTCAAGTGTTTTCCATACTTACTCTTTTACAATTTTCTGTTGTTATGAAAAATGATATACATAAAATTTGAAAATGGAAACTTCTAATTTTAACACTGCCAAATGACACAATTTCTCTTATAGAAACCTGAGAATTTTCAGTTCTCCTTCATGGTGGACATGAGATGAATTTCTCTTTCTTTGGCAAACACTGAATCCTTAGTTTAATATCTCTCCTTGAAACCCTGGCTTTTAACATCTTAAATCCCACATGAATTAAGTCAGTCCAGGCTGATGTTCAAAGCTGTGCAGGGAAACTTTGTGAATGAGATATCTACAAACTGTATATTCTCAGTAGTGCCACAGAGTTCTGTCTGCCTTATGATTTCTATTTCTGCTCTGATACAATTCATAAAATTCCTATAACAGAAGATATCTTTTCAAAATTAACTTTCACAGACGTATTGATTAGTAAAAGAGAACTGTAAGATATCTGAACAGCATCAAAGGATTAAATTGTAGACATTCATGAAATACTCTTCATGTTTACTTTTCAACTGCAGCTACGAGAAACTTGACGATGTATTTGCATAGTTGAGGCTGGGTTCATAATAGAGCAATTCTAAAAATCCATTTGAGGATTGATGATTTTAAAATGGATTGATGTAACATTGTCTCATATTTGTATCACCAGAGGCATAAATAAAGAATGAATAATGTAGCAGAGTGGATGACACTATTAATGAATTTTGCAATGTATAATGTTGTATCTAGGATAGCTAGCTTTGGGGCCATGAATGAAGTGTTTGTTTAAAAGAGAAAGAATTATAACAAGATGTCACTTTTTATGAGAATTTATTTGTTTTTATTTTAGTGCATTGTGTTCTTACATAATGAAGGGGTTTGTTGTTACGCTTTCATGAAGGCACACATTATAATAATTGATTGTGCTTCATTTCCCTCCCCAGCATAACCTTCCCCTTTCCTTCCTTTTTCTTCTCCCTGGTCTCTTTTCTACTTTGATTTTCCTTCCAATTATAACTATATTTATATATGTGTAAGTTTTGACTTTTTTAGTTTTAAATGCCTGTATGGGAGCTAGTCAGCAACTCAGAGATACCAGGTGTGCCATACATTATTTATAGTTCCCCTTTACCTTTCCACTATCCCCTCTTCTCCTTTCCCTCCCCACTCCCACTCCCTAGTCTGGGAAGCTGCACAAATTGTTCTTCTCTCACTCTTTCCTACATTGCACTCTAGCTTCCACATATTAGGGAACTCAAGGGTCGAATGATTTCTCTAATATGTGGAAGCTAGAGTACAATATAGGAAAGAGCATGTTTGGATAATTTCACTCAGCATGTTTTTCTCCATTTCCATCCATTTACTAGCAAAGACCATGATTTCATTCCTTTTAATAGGTGAGTAGAACAATGGAGTATGTATATATATATATAATGTCAAAGTCTCTTGATCCATTCATCCAACGAAGAAGGCATCTGGATTGATTCCATAACTTAACTATTGTGAAGTGTGTTGCTATAAACATTGATGTATCTGTGCTGCTGTAATATCCTGAATTTATACCTTCTGGGAAAATACTCAAAAGTGGGATGGCTGGAACATATTGCATTTCCATCCCTAAGTTTTTGAGTGGTATTCAAACTGTTTTCCAGAGTGGCTATACTAGTTTGCAATACCACCAACAGTGCATGAAGTTTCCATTTTCCCCAAAATCTCTACGGCAATCAGCATTTGTTGTTTATATTCATTATCTTTGCCATTCTTTTTTTTTTTTTAAGAAATGACATGACAAATTTCTTTTTTAAAATTGGTGCATTGTAGTTGTATATAATGATGGGATTTATTGTCACATATTAATAGATACAACACACCAATACAATTTGGTCAATATTCTTCCACTCCTGCATCCCTCTACCTTCCTCCTCCTATCTCCAGTTCCCTTGCCTCTCTTTCTGGTTCCTATATTTTTCATAAAATATCCAAATACAGTTACATAATTCTTATACCTATGAAGAACATTTTTATATGCATGACTATATATAGTGGCATACTTATAAATGCTCAGAGTGTGTCCTGCTTTAACTCAGTTCCAATATTTCCCCTTCTTCCTTCCTATCATGGCTTGTTATTTTTAGATATATTTGACAATAAGATTAAACATATACATTTTTGTAAAAGGATGCAGTATAGCTTATTCAAATATGTTATGCAGTTTCTTGCAACAGTGTCTCATAAGTATTGACATATTGCATTTGTATTCTATGGGTCTAATACATGAGTTTGTTTACCTTTCCCCCAAGCCTGGGTTTAGCTGCAGGCTCCAAACTTGATGGAAAACATTCAGCCATAGACTCTCTGGGTTTGATTAACCTCACTCAGTATGATTTCTTCCATTGCCATCCATTTACCTTCAAAGGCTGCAATATTGTTGTTTCTAAAAGCTGAGTAGAACTCCATTGTGTGTGTATGTATGTATATATATGTATATTTTAGAGCTTTTGGACCCATTTATCCAGTGACAATCATCTGGGTTGATTCTATAATTTAGCTATTATAAATTGAGCTGCTAAGAACATGGATTTTGCTGTAATGTGCTGATTCTAACTCCTATGGATAAATAGCCAGAAGAGGGATAACTGTATTATATGGCGGATCCAACCCTAACTTTTTGAGGTGTCTCCACACTGCTTTCCAGAGTGGCCGTACCAGTCTGCAATCCTATCCACAAGTTCTCCAGTGTGTAGCAGCCCCTGCCCAGCTGAAGGACCGGCCCAAGCCTCTTCTGATCTTTGCCATTCTAACTGGAATGAGGTGAAATCATAATTAAGCTTTGATTTGCATTTTCCTGATTGCTATAAATGTTGAACAATTTTCATGTACTTATTGGCCTTTTGCATTTCTTCTGTTGGGAAGTTTCAATGTAGCTCTTTTGCCCATTTACTGATCAGGTTATTTGTGTTCTTAGTATGAAGATTTTTTCATTCTTTTTTATATATTCTGGGTATTAGTCCCCTGTCACAGCCATAGCTGGCCATGAGATTCTCTCCCATTCTATAGAGTCTCTCTCCACATCCTTAATTGATTCCTTAGCTGTGCAGAAGCTTTTTAATTTAATGGCATCACGCTTATTGACTCTTCAATTTGTTTCTTGTGCTATGTGGGTTTTGTTGAGGAAGTCAGTGCCAGCTCCAGTATGCTAGAGTATTGACTCTATTTTCTCTTCTAACAGTTGTAAAGATTCTGGTTTAATTCCCATGTCTTTGACTCATATCTTTTTCTTTTTCCTTTATTTTTTTTTAAAAGAGAAAGGGATAGAGAGAGGTAGAGAGAAAGAATCAAATTTATTTTTTCACCTGGGTTCTGTTTTTCTGACACTTGGTTGTATATGTGGTACAAGGGCTTGTATCCTCTGGGTCCTTGCACATAGCAGGCAAGTGCTGTAACCAATGAGACACTACTTCAATCCCTTTGATCCATTTGAATTTGAATTTTCTGCAGGGTGAGAGATATGTATCTACTTTTATTTCTCTCATATGGCTATCCAGTTTTCCCAGCACTATTGGTTGAAGAAGCTGTCTTGTCTCCAAATTGTATTTTTGCCACCTTTGTCATATCAGCTGGCTATAGATTTGTGGTCTTGTCTCTGTATCTTCTATTCTACTCCACTAGTCTATTTTGATACCAATACCTTGCTGTTTTTGTAACTACAGCTCTGTAGTGTAGTTTCAAATCAGGTATCATGATGCCTTCTGCTTCACTTTTTTTTTCTAAGTATTGCTTTGTCTATTCTGGGTCTCTTCCAAGTGAATCTAGTAATCTAGTAATTATTTTTTCTCTGTGAAGAATGTCATTGGTATCTTGATGGGTATTGCATTGAATCTGTATAGTGCTTTTAGCATAATGGCCATTTTGAGTATATTAATTCTGCCCATCCAAGAAAATGGGATATCTTGCCATCTTCTCAAGTCTTCTATTTCATTCTTCAAGGTTCTATAATTTTCCCTTGTAGAGATCTTTTATTTCCTTGGCTATATTAATTTCCAAATATTTTTGAAGTTATTGTAAATGGTATAATTTCCTGATTTCATCCTCAGCTGAATCACTCTGGGAGTATAAAAAGATACTGTTGTATGAGTATTGATCTTGTATCCTGTGACTTTTCTAAATTCATTGATAAGCTCTAGGAGTTTTTTGATGGGGTTTCTTGGTTCTTCTAGGTATAGGGTCATATCATTAGTAAATGGAGACAGTTTGACTTCTTTATCAACTTCTATCTATTTGGTATCTTTCCTTTGGAAGATTGCTCTGGCAATTGATTAAGAATGGTGAGAGTGGACATCCTTGTCTTGTTTCTGAATTTAGGTGGAATATTTTCAATTTTTCTCTATGTTTATGATGCTGGATATGCATTTCTCATAAATGGCCTTTACAATTTTAAGATAAGATCATCCTTGCTTCTCCAGTATTTTTAACATGAATGAGTGCTGGATTTTGTCAAAGGCCTTATGCATCAATTGAGATGATCATGTGATTTTTGTCCTTGATTCTATTTAAGTGATGGATTGCATTTATTGATTTGTGTGTCTGTTGAATCATCCTTGCATTCCTTGAATGAAACCAAGTTTGTCATGCTGTATTATCTTTTTAATGTCTTTTTGAACAATGTTTACTAGTATTTTATTAATGATCTTTGCATCTATGTTCATCAGGGATATTGTTGTGTAGGTTTCTTTCATTGATGCATCTTTGTTTGATTTTGATATCATTAGGATTACTTTATAAAAAGTGTTTGGGAGTGTTCCATTACTTTCAATTTCTTGGAATAGCTTAAAAAAAAGAAATAGCAGTCTTCTGTACAGGTCTGATAGAACTGAGACTCCATATGGTCTTGGACTACATTTTTGTTTTTTATTTTGGAAGGGTTTTAATGGCTGATTCAATTTGATTAACTGATATTGGTCTGTTTAAGGTTTCTATGTGTTCTTGTTTCAATTTGAGCATGGTTTATGTGGTAAATAATTTTTCCATGTCTTCCAGGTTTTCTAACTTATTACAGAATAAGTTCTCAGGTAGGTTGTGATAATCCTCTGTATCTCAGAGTGATCTGTAGTGATTTCACCATTTTCATCTCTGATTTTACTGATTTGTTTCTTTTCATTCTTTCCTTTGGAAGGTCGGCTAGGGGTTTGTAAATTTTATTTATTTTTCAGAGAATCAACTCTTTGTTTTGTTAATTTTAGTGTTGTTTTTTATTCTCAATTTGATTAATTTCAGCTCTGATTTTTATTATCTCCTGTCTTCAGCTGATTTTGGGACTTGTTTGTTCTTCATTTTCTAAGGACTTCAGATCTTATTTATTCTGGATATCACTAGCTTTTTGGTGTGTGCACTCAGAGATATAAATTTACCCCTTAGAAATATTTTCATACTGTCTCAGAGATTTCAGTACATATGTCATCATTTTCATTCATTTCTAAGAAGTTATGGATTTCTGTTCTCATTTCTTCTTTGAGCCATTCTTCATTTCTGTTATTATTCATTATGTTGATTTCCAGTTTTATACCATTGTGATCTGATAAGATACATGATGTTATTTCAAGGTTTTTTATTTGCTGAGATTTTCTTTATGAACTAGAATATGATCATTTTGAAAAAATTCCATGTGCAGCTGAGAAGAATGTAAACTTAGCTCTTTTTAGGATGAAATATTCTATAGATATCTGATAAAAAGCTTTTTTATTTTTTTCTAATTTTTTTACTTGAAATCTTCTTTGTCGGCTATAAGAATCATACATCACCTTGTATTCTTAGGCCATATCCTTGGTAGACTTTTTCAATTCCTTTTACCTGCAACTAAAGGATGGTTTTATTACTTGTAAGATGTATCTCTTGGAAGTGACATTATTGTTGGATTTTGTTTTTTGATCCATTTTCCTAATCTGTGCCTTTTGATTGTGGAGCTGAGATCATTAACATTCAGTGTTAATATGGACACGTGTTTGTGGTTTACTGTTGTTTTGATTTTTGCTAAATTCTGTGATGCATTGGTTCTTAGTTTGGTAATTTTCCTTTTTATTGAGCTTCCCCAGCTTGTGGTGTTTGGGAATTGATTGTTCATTCCTCTATATGAAGTTTGTCTTTCCGCTTTCTTTGAAGAGCTGGTTTAGTGCTCATGAATTCTTTTAGTTTGCTCTTGTCATGAAATGTTTTTATTTATTTCTCAAATTTGAATGTGAGTTTTACTGGGTATAGTATTATCAGTTGACATTGTTTGCTTTCTAGAAGTTGTTTTCTCTTTCCTGGCCCTCCTTGCTTTTAGGATCTGAGGTGAGACATCTGAGGTAATCCTTATGGTTATGCTTCTAAATGCTTCTCGCTTGCAGCTCTTAATACTCTTTTGTTGTTTCTGTTAAGCATTTTAACTATGATATGTCTTGATGAATTTCTTGACTGGTTAGGTCTATTTTCTAGGCCTGAATAACCACTGTATGTATATTTTTATCTCATTTCTAATTCTGAGAACTTTTCTGTAATGATCTCATTGAAGATATTCTTTATGCCTTTAGTTTGTACCTCCATGTTTTCTTCTATCCTAATGACTCTCATTTTGGTCTTTTAACATCATCCCAGAGCTCTTGAATATTCTGATAATGTTGTTCAATTTTTTTTCTTTTACTGTCTTCTGTGAATTGAATCTCATTTTACTCATTTTCGATGCCAGAAATTCTTTCTTCAAGAGTTGCTCTTCTATTTTCTACAGATTGAAATCTGTTACTGAAATCTTCAGTTGAGTTTTTAATTTAGCTTACTCTGTCTTTCATTTCCAGGAGTTAAGTTACATCCTTTTCACTATATTTATTTCACTGATAAATTGTTCTTTCATCTTCTGTAGTTGCTATCTTAGTTTCTTCTTTAAATCTTCTTTTAATTGCTCTTTTATTTCTTTCTTCAGGTCTTCTTTTAATTAATTCTTTGGTCATTTTGGTAATCAGATTATTGTTTCTGTTCTCTTGGTTTTCATCTAACCCTTTATCAGTTGACTCCTTTTTGTGGGGAGTGTGGGTTTGGAGGTGCATTTGTTGGCCTGTTTCCTCATTTTTTTTAAACTCTTCTTCTTGCTCCTTAAATTGAAGCAGATTCCTTTTCTTATTTTGTGTGGAATTATTGTAAATGATTGCCTCATTTGTTCTGAGGATTTTCACTGAATTTGATGTCTGAATTGATGCTAGGGAATGGGGCCTGAGATATCTTTCTATTTTTTATTCTTTGTGTCCTTGCTACTGTATTGGAATTTTGTCTCATCCCTTACTTGGGTAGTGATGCTGTCAAGAAAGTTGAGTTCAGCAGCCAAACTTCTAACCTGTTAACTCTTCATGCAACTAAAGATTGCCAGTTCCTCGTGAGCTAAGGGAAAGGATACAATATGAACAATGTTTTCTATAAACATCATTAAATTGATTACTTAGTACCTAATATATCTATTATAATGTTAAATTCTGCCTATGAGACGAGTGGTAGGGTTAGCAATTACCTTCAGCAACAACAATATTTAACCATCACCTCTATCAGGCTTCAAAGCATATGATAATTATTGAGTTTGACATTCACAGCAGTAATGGCTACATAGCATTAATGGTAGGAGTCTACTTGTATAAATTTGAGCTAAGAAATGGTCCTTACAGATGCCTGAGTGAGAAGGACAGGTAAGAGGAAGTTATAGAGGAAGTTGCAATATTAGAGGGTGAGCCAAGAGAAAGTAGAGGTGCAGGATTTGCTAGTAAAAAAAAAAGTAAGAAAAAAAATACAGGGAGAATAAGACGTGGGTAATGAAGGGAGTATACAGGAAAGAAAGAAAAAGCCAAAAGAGTGATTGCAGTGCAATAGTCCCTAGGCTGCAGTGCAATAATCCCTCCAGATTTTCTGGGCTCATGCTCTGTGGTCTCTTGCATGTTCCTGT
Source organism: Aplodontia rufa (assembly GCA_004027875.1). Taxonomy (NCBI): domain Eukaryota; kingdom Metazoa; phylum Chordata; class Mammalia; order Rodentia; family Aplodontiidae; genus Aplodontia; species Aplodontia rufa. The sequence goes on along the minus strand of PVKS010032543.1, from coordinate 3,326 downwards.
CCAGCCTTATCTTGTCACAGGAGCCTTTTGACTCAAGGTGGTGACAGGGCTGAGCTACATTTCCCCACTCTCCACTAACCCGAATCCCCGTAGGCTAAGTAAGGTCTGGACCTGTACCACACCTTCTCTTCCAGATTCAGCCTCTGAACCATGGCATGCATTTAGCAGGATTGGGAGTTGCCCAATCTGAACTCATGACTCCCTCCTAATGGACAGTTTGTGCAAAATGGCTACTACTACCTCTTCTTGCAGGCAGCTGAGAGGCACTGCACCCACCTCATGCAGCAGAGGTGCAGCAGAAGAGTCCCAGGATAGGCCCAATGCAGAGTTCCTTATTGAACTCAGCATCTCTGTGGCAGATCTGACCACATTTTATTGTTTAATCCTTCCTCAACTCCCATGCCTATTGGAAACACTACGTCCCAATTGCTGCCACCATGTGGCTGAGATGGATTCAACACCGTTTTCCAATCATTACACCTAAATCTCTGCACTGCACTCCAGTGAAGTTTTTCCCATATGTGCACCTCACAGCAAGGTGGCTCTCCTGGTGTTTTCTTATACTGATCCAGGGAGTCAGACTAGAAGCAGTCTTCCTGCAGCTAGCTGTCTTGGAATTCTGGTCACCTTTCTTAATAAGATATAAAGTGGCTTAATTTATAACCTACCAAAACGGCAACTCACTTCCAAACAAAATATGTGTAAATATTCTAACTTTTCTCTTGGTCCCTAAAAATCATGTAAATATGTTCATGTAATGTTCATTTTGACATTACTATTGAATTTGGGTATCTCTGTGGATTTTAAATAAAATTCTTACAGTTAAGGAAAATACTTCTATTTACTTGGTGATTTTTAATTTTTCTGTAATGATCTCGAAGTTTATCAAGGTGCACAATTTTAAATATAAAAATCAAAAGATTCTCAATCTGATTTAATCAAAATGGAGAACATCTGCTTTTTGAGAAAGACTATTAATAATGTAAAAATAAGCTACAATCCATGATAAATATTTGCAAACCATGTACAAATAAATTTTATGATTTTATATTTTACAAAATTTTATATATATAATATTAAACAATATTCTCCATAAACAATTTTATAAAGAATATATAAAAAATTTCAATCTTGATAGTAAAGCTCAAATAAAAATCAACATAAATGGAAAGAAGGGCAAAACTATGGTTGACTAACTCCCTGGTGATTGTCTCCCCACCAATTAGATAGCTACACATTTAACTACTTTAACAAGAGGTAAGAAAGTCAGGCAGAGAGACCAAATGCCTAATTTTAGTATAAAGTAAGATGCATGGAAGAAGTCAGGAAGGAAAAATTTTCCAGGATCAGCCCTCCCCCCAACCCTAAGCAGCATGAGAGAGATATACTGCTTAGGGAAGGGAGAAAGAATTAAGTTCAGACTACAGACGTGAAACCCAGGGTTGAGCGGGGTCCAAGAGCCCCTGCTTCCAAACTGAGCTTTAAATCCCTATTGTCAGGTAGTAAAGATTGTTTCATCACTCTACCAACCTCAAGAAGATGGCAAGGAGGAAGTTTCCAGTGGCTGCAAGCATTTTTCTAGGCCTCACTTGGTGAGACTCAGCATCTGAAAGACCACAAAGACCCTTATCTCCAGGTCAGGACTTATATGGAGCCTTTATACTTGCCCCATGTTAAGGAGGAGAACTGCGCTCTGCTGGGGTACACTCGTGTTTCAGCATGCATCACTACAGCCTTGAACAGAAATGTTGTACATTCCCAAACCACATAGATACTTGAACATATTCTAACTTAGAAAATCAGTAGAGAGATGGAATTAATTTTGAAGAGTTAAACAGAAATCCTTGGTCTGAAGTGTATAAGAAACAAAATTTAATATATGATAGAAGTTATCGAAAGCAGGATAGATCACACAAAAGACAGTAAAGTTGAACACAAACTATTTGAAAATGAATAAAAAAGAAATAAATTAATAAAGTGAAAGAATAAAACTTGGACAACTTTGGGGAAGTATTAAAACAACAACTATTTCAGTTACTTGCATTCATGAAGAACTTTTAATTTCAAAGTAATAGAAGGTTTATTCAGAAAGATAATAGTAGAAGATTTGCCAAGCCTAAAGAAAAATGTATCTAGGTATAGGAAAGTCAAAGGTCATTAGTCAGATATAACTCAACAAAGTTTACCAAAAAATAGTATAATCAAGCTCTCCAATTCAGCCAGGTGTGATGACACACACCCTTAATCCCAGCAGCTCATGAAGTAGAGGCAGGAGCCAGCCTCAGCAACTTAGCAAGGCCCTAAACAACTTAGCAAGACATTCTTAAAATAAAACTAAAAAGGAATGGGATGTGCCTCAGTGATTAAGCACCCTTGGGTTGAATTCCTGGTACCTCCCCCCCAAAAAAAAAAGAAAGAAAGAAAGAAAGAAAAAGAAAAAAGTAACAGAAAAAAAGAAGGAAAGAAAGAAAAAAAATTCAATTCTGCAAATTAAAAGAAATTTACAACAGAAAAATTATCTCACTTTTCTGTAGACTGCTTAACAAAAATGTGACAAGAGAAGGTAGCATGAAATTTTTGCACATACTAATAAAAAAAATCTGTTATCCAAAATACTGCACCTAGCAACACTTCCTTTAGAAATCAAAAACAGAGAAAAAAGTTTCTAGACAAAAGTTGGGAGAACATATCTCCACTGACCTGTCCTACAAGAAATGTTTAGAAGAGTTTTTCATTCTGAAAGACAGAGATGCTAACAAATTAGAACAATGGAATTTATAAATCTCACTGGTGAGAGTAACAATCCAGACAGATCCAGAAAGACCTAAGTATGATGCTTAATCTATTCAAATCTTTAATTTGAAGAGTAAAAATCAAAGCAATTAAAGTAATAATAACTATATTGAGATGTTGAAAGACAGGCAATGTAGAAAGACGTTAAAGTAGAACATTAAAAAGTCAAAATGCGGAAATGAATAGGGTGCAAGAAAAGAGTGTTTTTATTTGTATGTTTTTGCTAATGTTTATATTTTTATTATCAGTGTTAAGCTGCTATCATTTCAAAATATTTTGGTACCAGCAAAAGATTTTTGTATATAAATCTATGCGTACCCTTGGAAATGAAGAGTGCCCATGCTTCACAACAAAAGAAATCCCAAAGCAAAGGCCTATAGTGGACATACCAAAAATAAAAAGCAAGGAATCAAAACACACTATTAGAGTAAGTTACTGAATTCAAGACTAAGAAAGGGAGAATAAAAAGAAGGAACAACAATAAGAATAGAAAATAAGCATTAAATGGCAGCAGTAAGAACTTTCTTATCACA
>PVKS010032542.1:0-22472 GCA_004027875.1 Aplodontia rufa | reverse complement strand
TATGTCGCATACCATAAAATATACCTGTTTAAAATATACAGTTCAGCAGGGCACAGTGATTCATGCCTTTAATTCCAGTGGCTTGGGAGGCTGAGGCAAGAGGATCACAAAATCAAGGCTAGTCTCAGCATTTTAGTGAGGCCCTAAGCAACTTGATGAGACCCTGTGTCAAAATAAAAATAAATAAATAAATAAAAGTCCTGAGGATGTAGCTTAATTCTTATAAATTGCCCCTGGTTTAAATCCCCAGCACCTCCCAACCACCGTCAAAAAATAAATAATAAAATGTACAGTTCAATGGCTTTCCTATATTCACAGAATTGTGCAATATTTACTGCAATCTACTTTTAGAACATTTTGAACACTTCCAAAAGAACTCCCATATCCCTTAGTAATCACTCCCAATTCCCATCCTTGTGAACTCAAAGTAAAGCTGAATCTCCAAGAGGCTGAGTTAAATTCAAAATGGAACCTGATAGTCATTTGATAATTACAGGATCACATGCTGAATTCTGTGTTCCTGGAAGAACCAAAAGATAGTCTTTGTGATCATCCCCAGGGTGATCCTGCTTCAACTGCCATGATAACAGCCCCTCAGAAGCCCCATTTGATGTCCATATCTGACCCATAAGCTATAAGCTGCAGTTATAAGTAGATGTAAAGCAATCAGTATTGGGCAAGCTTGCATCTCTTCATCTACAAAAACTCACGAATTAGCTTGAGCCTTCTAGCATCCCTCATATGCATAAGCAGACAGAAGTGGGAATCTGGGTAGGTACTGCTACGTAATCTAGCCCCTCCCTCTCCTTGTTCCTCCCCCAGCCCACTCAAAATTTGCATGGAAGGCTTGCAAATTGCTCCCTTTTATCTTTGATTCTTTCCTGGTGTGAGTTTTTGTTAACACACTCCATCCCAAGTGCTTAGCAACCATTAGATCATCTGTTTTGAACATTTCATATGAATAGAATCTTACATACTGTAGTGTGTGATCTTATGTGACTGCCTTTTTTCACTGAACATAATGTTCTTGAAGGTCATCCTTGCTGTTATAAGTATCAGTACTCTGCTCCTTTTTATTGTCAAGTAATATTCCCTTATGTGGATATGCTGCATTTTTTTTCTGTCCACTCATCATTTGCTGTACTTATGATTATTTCTCCCTTTTTGGTTATCCCTTTCAGCATTATATGGATATGGTCTAATGAGGTTCACAGGATAACAAGTAGAAGATGATTTCTATACTTGATGCATACATGGGTCCATTTCAGGCAAGGGATGGCTCATGATTTGTGCATGTGCCCCACTGCCACGCTCCATGTTATTGTGCACTCAGGTCCCTATCCTTTAGCAATGATTCCTTCTCTTCTTAGCTCCGTAGACTCATCTGCTTGTGCCATGGACAAATTTTCTTTATGAAAGTTCTGCGACTCAGGCCTTAAACATGTTTGCGGTATTAGGAAAGGATGGTTGTATTGAGTTTGCAGGATTCTTTTCTCAGCCATGAGTCTCTATTTTCTGGCATTTTATAATCACTTCTGATCAGAAGTAATGTCGTGTGCAGTAACGCTAAGCTCACCTGTATGTGAGCACAGGACTAAAGAAAAAAATCTCAACAGTCTTAGTTCCTCAGGTGTCTTCAGCCTCCCCCAACTCCCCTACACAAACATGCTTTATTTATTTACTTTATTTATTTTTATTAGTTCATTCTAATAATGCAGGTTAGTGGGGTTTGTTATGCCACATTCATGCACGCACTTAACATAATTTGATCAATCTCATTTAACTCTTCTTCCAGTGAGGGCAAATTGTCAGTTTCCTTTCAAACACCATTTGGAAGACCTAGTTGCAGTTTTCTTGATAAACAGGTTCCCTCTCACTTATATTATTTCCTTCACTCACTGAACCCCCAAATCCCAGCAGAACCTTTGAATGAAGAAGCTGCTAAGCAAGTATATCACTATTATTTGTAATTAAAATGAAAACTAATGTCAGAATAGAAGTTCCTTTGTGGTTCTTCTGTTAAATCTTTGTTATTCTTTGTGAATATAAATAAATACTTGCTTGAAAAATAATTATTTAGTAGGCTACAAAAGCCCTACAAAAACGTTCTTTGATTTTCTAATTAAAACTATTTATATCTGCCAAACGCTTTTCACCATTCCTTTATTCAGGATTATTTTCCTCTATGGTGGTCCAAAATTTTAGAATAGCTCAAATTTAATTCATATATCTACCTATATTTCCCTTATCACCTTTTTATGCCATCAATTTTCTTTCATAAGAGAAATTCACCTCATTTTGCTGAACTTTTGGATGTGAGAAAATGGAGGTAAAATATCAATGTAGATGCCTGCAGGTGTTCTGGAATATTTTTCTGCACTCAATAGCTTGCATTATGAACAAATGTCTGATGTTCCTTCACCCCAGTGATGAATGTTGACTTAGCTTGAGGAAAAAAGCTAATTAAAAATGTTGTGGAAAATGCAAACGTGGTTGATTTAAACAGCCAAAAGGAATTATCCCCCTGCAATGTAAACTACCTATGGAGTGTTGAAGTTCCTCGAATCAATTAGAGTTTCTAGAAACCAAACAAATGATGGTCTTACTCTTGTCCCAAAATGAAAAACAAAGGGTTAGTGAAAGAATACTAGACATTACAGTGTTAACATGGTTTTTAACATTTTTCTGGTCTTTTTTTCCTCCTAATTTTGAGATAACTGTGGTGTAAAATACTAGCTAAACAAGGTAGTTTAACTCATGGTGATTACATAAAATTCACAAAATTGGAATTTTTTTTAAATCCTTTCTTATTCACCAATTCCTCCTCGCTCCAGAATTCCATTTTGGAGTTAAAATGCTCTCGCTGCACTCTCCAGTCCTGTTTGCTGAGTTCCGCAGGGTTTGCTGACAAGTTCTACTTGAGTAAATCGTATTTAGACAACCGTATATTTCATTTAGGTCTTTTGCAATGACTGAGCCAAGGTCAGTTTTATATTCTACTGAAATCATAAAGTGACACTTGAGATAAACAGAATGTTTACTTTCTCCATGTGAGCTGAGGCTGATATGTAAATTCATCCTTATTCTTTCATCAAATTTGCATTTACCCTCTTAGCCAAACACTACAGGGTTCCAAATCAAACAGTTTTAATGATGGTCAACTCTATATGACCGATGGCCATATCAGAGAAAGAGAAACAGCAATTTAGATTAAAATGAAAGGCACAGCACAACATAACTCTCCTCTCCAGGTTGCTGGTAATTGGATGAACTTTCCATATGAGAGGTGTTTTGATGCTTCACTGCTTAACGGTAATTACCACAGTCTTCCAGCTTTGTGTGTTCCTGCTATGCCCCTTTTATCTGCCACCAACATACCACACTCACCTGTCATTGTTAATTTTTTTTCTTGGTCAAATAAACCAAGTACCTCTAAACAAATTCTTAACATTAAAAGAAATGGTAGAAAACAACAAACACAATAAGATTTAATCTTCTCCCCAAAAGAATAGTTCCCAGCTCACTTGAGTAGGAAAGAGACTGGACCAATGATCACAACACACTCAAATGGGGATGGGGAGTTAGCTCAGTGGCAGAGCGCTTGCCTAGCATGCGCAAGGGCTAAGTTTGGTCCTGAGCCCTGAAAAAAAAGAAAGAAAGAAAGAAAGAAAAAACAAAACAAAGAAAAAAAAATATACTCAATGGAAAACCAAAATCAAACTCTGGTTTTTCTAGATAATTGTTGTCCTATGAGATGATTGTGTCACCAGTATGCATTTCTATGGAGGTGACTTGTTCCTTGGGGTGGGGTGTGTCACTCTCTCCAAGCTGAGCTTGAATCTCAAATCTTGTAGGTGAAAAGCCAAGAGTACCCAAATTGCCTCAGGCCGCTTGAAAAGCCTTGACCAGGAGCTTAACTCTCTCTGATGCAGTTAAACAAGCCTCAGAACTTGAGGGATAAATTTAGTACCTGTGTTTGTTCTCTATTCTTTTTGAACAAAGAAAGCTATTTCTATGTTATGAGTTTGCAGAACACAGAGGGGATTAGGCAATGGGACCACACAACTCACTCCTGCCAGGCTTGGCTGGGTGGAAGACTTCAGCTCAGTCCCCAGGAAGAGTTAGAGCCCACTGGGTTTTTATTCCCCGAAACTTGGGCTCCAGAGGCCTGGCTCAGGGGGAGGAAGGCTGGATGCTCCCTCCACAGCCATCCCTATGCTCTGTTTTGTTTGGGCACCCAATGCAATGCTGTTAGCAAGTTCAAAGCAAAGGGTCTCAGAGACAGGCTGCACAAAGAAGAAAAAAAAAGTGACATTCTTTCAGGGGCTCCCGGATTCTGCTTCCTGTAAGGAATGAAAAATGAAGACTGTTGGCGCTGAGCCTTGCTAGGTTACTGAAGATCTCCCACTTGGAATGTCAGACACATCAGTACACGACTTGATCCAGCAACAGAACTAACATAATTCACGCCATTGATACAACAAGACGAGTGTCTCCACCCAACTTCAGTGCTTGTCTTATGAAGAAGACAAGGAAGGAAAAGAAAGAAAGGGAAAGAGAAAGCAGAGAAGCGAGGGGGTGTGGGGAAAAGACAGTTTCCTTTTCAGTGTGGCTGTCAAATGGCGATCTAATGTGGCCGGGCTGCAGGAGGGTAGATAGCTTTTCTGAGGCCGGCAAGTATTTCTGCCATTCACGGGGCCGGAGGATGCCACACACAGTCTGTTTGTTCAACATAAGCAAACAGATTGTAAACTGGCTGATAATTTTTGTACTGACAATGTCATTTACAGCTGTCAGCCTTTCGTCTGCCTTATTTGCTTTATTCAAATATGAACCAAGCGGACCTCCCTTCCAGCGCTTTCTTCTGCATTAAAATCACATCCATTCCCTTCCAAGCTGTCTTATCTAAAATTCATTGGAGGCCAATCAGTTGGCAGAATGCTTCGTTGTTTCCATGGAGGCAAGAAGTCTAGTGTGCACTTTCGGGGATTAGGAAGTTTCAGATTTACAGCCTTGAAGTGCGCATTGCTTTCAGTTGGCTTCTTTTGATTGCACGGAGGCAGGAAATTTAAATATAATTTTCGGTGCGAGCTGAGAAGCGGTGATTTAAAAGCGGCATCCTCCTCCTTTGCAGTTTCGACGACGTGCCAGCGCTTGGCCTCTCCAGTCGCGGTTTCCTTCCTGGAATGTGCCACCTTCAGGGCCCGGCGTGGTGTTCCCCTCCCTGCCCCTAGGTCGCGACCGCTCTCTGATGGCCCGCGCTGCTAAGATGCACTGCTTCTCCCAGTCGCCTGGTTTGGATCCTGTGGGCGACCAGGGTGTCTCCCACAAATCTCCCGGCCTCCTCCATTGTTAGCGGAGGCCGCGGTACTTTCCGTTACATGATTCACATCACACCGGCTGGCTGGCGGCAGGCAGGCAGCTGCGGACCTTCGCCACTTTGTTCAGACGGTGCAAGCGCGTTTTTCTCGCGGGTGGGGGAAAGTAAGGCAGCCGCAGGCTCGGTCACCTATCTTCCTGCATCTGAGGCTGGTAATTGGGCTCCCGGAGCTCCGAGTTCCAGGGGGTGCTCAGCTCTGAGCTTCTCCCTTGTGTTTTACGGGTAGCATCACCTCAAAGGCTAAAAACTCCCTGTTCCAAAAAGGGGAGTGTGCTGCCTTCTTGAGAAAGGAATGCTCTTTTGGAAAACGTGCCTTTTCTGACCTTTTATTCCAACAAGAAATATCCTAAATATCATACACCGAGGAGCACGTATCTCCTCAGTTAAGCTGGGGGCACTGATTTGATCTGTGACCACGCAGATTTGTTAAACTCGTTTTCTCAATTCTTCAAAAAGATACACTATGAATCTACCTGAATAAAAGGACGTTGAGGATGAATGATAGGTGACAATTTTTAAAATATCTAATGTAATTATTAAGCTTCATGTCAGTTTAAATTTGCCGTTTTTCCTTTAGGGTTATTGCAAGCAGACTCAAATATTTGTTTAGTGCCAACTCATAGCTTAGGAAACAAAGATTCTAATGATAAGTCAAATGAAAAATACCCATAAAGTCATTAGAGAATAGCTGAGGTGGTGTCCAATCTCACGGTGGGTGGAATCTAGTTGAAAATATAACAAAATTTAAACTACACAGAAAAGAGAGGTCTTGGTAGAAGTTGCTGCATAAAGGAATATTCATTCTCTCTCTCTCTCTCTCTCTCTCTCTCTCTCTCTCTCTCTCTGTTGGGTTGTTGTTGTTATCAGGGATTGATCCCAGGGACGCTTAACCACTGAACTACATCCTCAGCCTTTATGTTTTTATTTTGACACAGGGTCTTGGTAAGTTGATTAGGGCCTCACTAAGCTGCTGAGGCTGGCCTTGAATTTTTGATCCTCCTGTCTCAGCCTCCCAAGCTGCTGGGATTATAGGCATGTGCTATGGCACCCAGCAATTCTCTGTATATTCAATAAATGTAAGTATATAATGCATTGGGGACACTGATAATTTTAAGTGATAGCCAGTGTGCTATTATAAAATGTATTATTTACTACTGTGTAAACTAATTTTTTTGTGAAAACTGGGCTCTGGTACACAGAACTTTGTATTCTTTGATATGACTTTAATAGCAATCTATAGTTCCCATGGTTGGAGCATGTCTTGCTGTCCTGGCAGGCCACCACATATGTAACTGCGGAATTCTTGATTCCCTATGATTTCAAAGAAACCCATCTGTAGAGAGAGGAGACATTAGTCTTTGCGTATCATCTTTAAGAATTCAATTCTATTCTGGATTGTGAGTATGTTGGGGGATAGTTAGCTGTAATTTTAAGTACTATTGAGATTGCTAAAATTTTATTATTGAGACAAAACTGATCTCTTCTCTACTACTTTCCATTCTAATTAAATGTGATACTATTGCTCAATCACTAAAATTTATACTTAGCATCTACTCCCTGCCATATTTAAATTTGTAATCAAACGTAGTTTTGTGTGCAGTTCCAAAAAACAAGAAGCTCTAGCCAGGAGTGGTGGTGCACACCTGTAATCCCAACCACTCAGGAAGCTGAAGCAGGAGGACTGTAAATTCAAGGCCAATCTCAGTGAGACCCTAAAAAATCTTTGTGAGACACTGTCTCAAAATGAAAAACAAAAGGGCTGGGAATGCAGCTAGTGGTAGAGCCCTGGAGTTTAATCCCCAGTACCAAAAAGAGACAGAAAAGAAGGGGCAAGGGGAAGGGGAGAGTGAGAGGGAGGGGAGAGAAGGGGAAGGCACTCTAAATTCTGAAATTTTGACACCAAAGCTCAGTTGATGACTACACTGTTGTGAGCTAAACAAGTTCTCTAATGTCTCTGCTTATTCCATGTGCATTTGCTACAAAAACATTAGTGTTTTATTGTAAAGTTGCTCCCTAGACCTTACTGAGGATGTTGTTAAATACATAAAACATTCCTCACCTTTCCTTTTAAAATCCTTAAACTGCTGATTCTAAAACCCATCTGGACTCAGGGCTCTTGGACAGCATAGTGCGTGCCTGTCTAAGGCGTTTCATATTGATTCAGTGGGAAGCAGGTTGACATCCATGCAAACCATGAAAACGTGTCGCTCAGGGTGCTCTGCTATCAACTGACATGGAAGGAAATTAAAAATAAAAACGGAGAGAGTAAATATGTGTGTATACAATATTTCAGAGAGGAACTGAAGTAACAAGTCATTGCTACAGTGTTCAATTTGGCCAGGACAGTGACAGCTTCAATTTGTGTTTGGTACAAAACACTCAGAAGACTAAAAGGAAGAATGATAAAGTAAAGGAGACAAAAGAGAAACCCACCTTAACCTGAATGAAGTGTTCATGGTGTTTCCATGTAGGTACTAAAGTTCTTCTTATGAGTTTAAAGTTATATATAAAAAAAATTAAAGTCAATAAGACCCCAAAGTGAGCAGCTAAGAAAGTGAAACTCACAGAAAAAAAAGAACAATGTTGTTTGCTGTCTCCTCTCCCTTTCCTTGAAGCCAGAGCAAGAAAACACAAATGCATTGAGACTGAGCTAATGGAAGAACCAAGAAAAACAGTTTAAGGAAAAAAGAGAAGAGAGGAGAAAACGATGCTTGCAATCCACATTTTAATGTTATTGCTTTCACTGTATTCTGCTGAGCACACCCAACTGTGGGCTGGGCATATCTCTTACTCTATGTGTGCCTCAGTTTCTCATCTGTAAAATGGGAGCAATGCAGAGCCCACCTCACTGGATTGCCAAGAAGAGTAAACAGAGTTCTTATCCAAGACTTATACAAGTCTGGAAAGCACTCTGTGTCTGCCGCGTTTAAGACTGTGATGCTCATTGTTGCTATTATGGTCGTGGGCCAAGAGCTTTACATGCATTACCCACTTTTCCCTTTTACAAAAATAAATCTCGGGCTTGAGTGGTGGCTCAGCATTTACGACACTTGCCTGGCACGTGAGAGGATGCGAGTTCAAAGCCCAGCAGGCGTACACAATGAGGTGTCAGAACAACTAAGGTCACATTAAAAACCAAATGAAATTGATTCTCGCTTTCTCTCTCTCTTTCACTATCCCTCTCTCTTTAAAATAATTAATTAATTCTTCTCTAGAAGGAAACACAAGTTAACAATAAAACTTTCTGACATTAGCCTTGTCAATACTTTTTTTTATGTGACACCAAAAGCAAAGCCGACAAAAGCAAAAGTAAGCAAGTGGCCTACAACAGACTAATAAGTTCCTGTCCTGCAAAGGAAATAATTTACAACTTGAAGATGCCTGCAAAATGTGGAAATATTTGCAAACCATATATCTGATAAGGGGCTGATAATGTGTAAGGAACTCAACTAATTTGCCAAAAATGAAATCAGGAAAGGTGTTCAACATCGGTAACCATCAGGCAAGTGCAAGAGAAAGTCACAACGAGATATCACCTAACCCTCTAGGATGCCCGTCACCAGGCAGACAAGAACGAGAGCTGGTAAGGCTGCTCAGAAAAGGGAATCTTTGTATTCTGTTCATGCAAATGGAGATTGGTGCAACCGTTATGGAAAACAGTATGGAGGTGCCACAAAAACTCAAAAATAGAATGATCACAAGATCCAATTTGGGGTATATGGTTAAAGGAAATAAAATCAAAATCCTGAAGAGAGATCCACATTCCCGTGTTCACCGCAGCACTAATCACAAGAAGCAAGATATGGAAGCAACCTAAAGTGTTCATTGAAAACACATTCATGGATATTATTCAACCATACAACAGTATATCATTTATCCATGGCAAAGAAGGAAATTCTGCCACTTCTGACAACATATATTAACATGAAGGACATTATGCTAAGTAAAATAAATTAATACAAAAAGCAAACACTGCTTAATTTCATTTGCATGTAAAACCTAAAAATACTGATCTGGTGGAAGCTGAGAGTTAATGGCGGTTGTCAGTAGGGGAAAGGTGGGAGAAATGGGGAGACGTTGATTAATGGGCGCAAACTTTCAGTTGCGAGATGAGTAAGTTCTGGGGATCTAATGCATGACACAGTGCCTATGGTTAAATGCATCGCTTACAATTTTATAAGGGAGCAGATTTTGTGTCATTATGCTATCATACATAAATAGCAACATGGATGATGGATGTGATAGTTTTTTTATTGTGTTAATCAGTACACAATGTATATATATATATATATGTATATATATTAAATTAACACATTGTATACCTTGAATATACTTTATTTGTGAACAAAATATTTTCAAAAATATTCTTATTGTAATTTATATGTAACTACTTGATTCTCACAGAATGTTTTTGTTAATTCTGCTGAACTTCTTTGTTCATAGCCAACTTGTGTTTGCCATTCAACTATGATTTGTGAAAACATCAATTCATGATTGCTACCAGATTCAGCAAAGAAGTCGCTCACCTCCCTGATGAGCAAGTGTAGTTCCAACATGAATATTGGTTGACATTTTTGTTGATGGAAGTGAAATAATTCACATTGGACCATCATTGGTTCATCAACATTGAGTGCTGATGAACTTCACTGGTGTGAATGGTTCTTTGCGAAACTGGAGAATGGTTTTGCAAATACTAGGAAACTGTTTCCTCAAATATGTTGCTTCCACAACATAATAGTTATAGGCAGAGAACACTTTTAAGTTTCATCTGCTGAATTAACATTTTATCCACCATGTTCTTAAGTCTAGATAGTTAACAAAGCAATGAAACAAACTCTGCCTTACAGCATTTGCCGGTTTCCTGGTGTAAATACTCTCCTTACAACTGAACTTGAGCTACCAGAACCATGTAGCACCTTGAGCCACCTGAACATGGAATTGAGAAGAGATGTTGTAGCCTATGAAGGAACTTGGCTTTTGAAAAATGGATAACTTTATGGGCAAAAGAACAGGGAAAGTGCATTTTGGACATACTTAAGTAAATTAAGGACATACTTAAATAAAGGCAAAACAGAGAGCCATTTTGACAGAGAAACACATGAAAAGGCCTACAAAGGATACTGAGAGAGATCATGTGGGTCCTTGGGAAAGAAACTGAGAGCCAGGTTTTAAAGGACTGTAGATTTGTTTCTTATCCTAAGGATTTCTCCTATATCTTATCAAATATTTTGTTTTGTTTTTGTTTGGTGGGGAGATTTGCATGGTTGTTTTGCTTGGTTTTATCATTTTGTGTAATGGAAGATAGGAAAGGTGAGGTGAGTGGTATGAAGTGTTCAGATCTGATCCTGCAAGACCTTCCTCTCATTTCCAAAGTTCTGGAAGTGTTAGAAACTAACAGAGCAGAGGTGGGGAAAGGGAGGAGGAAGTTATAAAAGCTAGTGTCAGGAGAATGAGTCCTCATACCAGGTCACAACCACAAGAATGTGAGTTACGTAGGTTTGGGTCAGGCCTAGTGTCTGTCCCAACACCCTAAACAAGATCTGCTGTGTAGACGCCACTTAATGACACTTGCTGACAGAATGGACAGCTGAAATGGAAGATGGTTGAGGGAGAGAGATCTCAGTCATGTTCACAACAGTGACACAGCTTTGAATAACATCAGGTTCTATATGCACGCAATAGAATCTGTATCAAAGGGGGGAAGCTGATATGTTGTTCTGAAGGGAAGTTGAAAGAATTGATTGTAACACACAATTTATATCAGCAATTGTATACTGATTTAGTATTCCTGATCTAAAATGGTTAAAACTAAAAGAGTTTCAGATTTTATCTTTTTTCAGATTTTGGAATATTGGTATATACATGATTAGATATGTTGAGGATGAGACACAAGTCTGAATATGAAATTCATTTATGTTTTATACACACCTTCTACTAGTAACCTGGAGGTAGTTTCAAACAGTATCTTCCATGTCTGCATTTTGACTATGACCCATCAGATAAGGTCAGGTAAGGAATTTTCCACTTGTGGTAACATGTTGGTGTTCAAAAAGTTTCCGACTTTGGAGCATTTCACATTGGGATTTTAAGCCTATATGTAGTACTGAGGTAATTGTCAGTTTTTCAAAATCTGGATCACATGTTTTCTGGGTTTTTACATTCTGTGCTCTCATTGCAATACCACTTTCGTTCTTTGTCCTCATTCCGTTTTCAAGTAGTTAATAATTTATGAACAATCTGAAAAATACACTTATGAAAATTCCCCTTTGAGAAATGCTCCTTAAGAATCCACTTGGGGAACAATTTGAGATTAAAAAATAATAATAATAGAACTACTTCTTTAACCCGGAGGAGAGCATTTGGGAAAGGGTATACTGAATGGACTACTGGAATTAACACTGAACTCAAATTTTGAGGTCTACCAGTAGCTGCGAACTTCCTTGTCTGAATATGGAGCATGACTAAGTGTAAAGTGCTGAGCTCCTAGATGATAAGGCGTTTGTGTCTGTGACCATTGTGTGGACAGCCTGGTTAATCATTACAGGCTTCCCTGCTAGGCTTTGCAGTGGAACTGCCTACAGCAGGAGGGACGAATGATGGGTTTCTGATCCTTGTCAGGAACCAAGCTCCATTGGTTCTACTCTGAAGCTTCAAGAGATAGCTCCCCTCGTCCTTGTCACTTCTTTCTCCTGTTTCCTTAAGACTCATGAGACAGCAACTGGTGACAGTGTCCAGGCTGGTGGATGCTGACCCAGTGTTCCATGTCTGGCTGAAGAGTGGGAAGGACTGGAGGTGGGAGATGTCAGGGGTCACTGCATGATGCAATGTCTTAACTGCTGAATCGCAGTTCCTAATTTTCCTGGAATCCAGGAAACACGGCCTTGATTACCCCATTTGTATTTACATTCGAGGGTTGAACATTTAAAGATCATTTACAAGATAACCTCCTCCTTAAACCGATATGTCCAAACAAGGCGTGCCATTTTGTGAAAACTTTTCTCAATGCAATATACAAAAAAGCGAGCATACTATAAATGTACCATGCAGTGATTTTTCACAAAACATTCATGTTATATAACTCGATCACGAATGAGAATGTGGTACCTCTAGTCATGCTGCTTTTCAATCATTTCACTGTTTTTAAGGATCCCCACTATCAGAGATTAATTTTTGAATTTGAAATGAATGGCATCAATCATATTTAGTCTTTTGTGCCTGGCTTCTTTTTCTAAGTCTCATCTTTATAAGATTTAGCCATATTTTTACTCTTAAGTTTAGCCAACTCTTTTTCATTAATACATACTATTCCTATGTGTGAATATACTTCCATTCATTCTACAGGGATTTTTTTACCTTCAAAATATTTGAAAGAGAAGTTCTCCCCATACTCCACCACATTCAGGTTTCAAATAACTTTTTTTCAATTAGATGAATATGGAGTTACAATTGAGGGGGAATCATTGTCAAGCAATCAAGAACAAATGTATATTTACATAGTTATCCAAGGCTGATGCCATGTCATGGATGCCCCTCTTGAGTTCCCTGTGATTCTGTTCCCCCAGAAGAACCCTTGTTAAATGGATATCTCGTGGAGGTCAGAGATCTCCTTCTGAGATGATTCCCCCATATTCCCTTCCTCCAGTCTCCTAGATATCCTTCCTAATCCCTTCCCTCCACCCCCTCCCCTACGCCTCCAGATATCCTAGGCAATGTTCCCCCTGTTTGTGTAGAAATTCATACAATTTGAGATTATTATTAGCTTAGCCATCTAACATATTTCAAATAACTGTTTTGAATCTTCCTTTCATTATCTCTGCTCTTGCTTAAATCTAATAAGCCTAATAAACTTCTTGTGACTGCCTGACTTCATCTTCCTTTTCATAAGAATCATCTTACAAACATCATCAAAGAACGATTTGACTATGTTCCCCTCCGCTCTAAGCTTTTCCCATTGCATCTCCTCACCCAAGCACTCAGAATCCTCCATGACTCACTGGGACCCTCCTGGTCTCTCGTGTGACTTATTTTGAAAGTATATAATCTGTTTTCATTCTGCGACTCTGTGAACATTTTTCTGCTTTTGGGCACATGGTCAATGGTTTTTCAGCCTGAAGTTACTGTATGACTGTCAGACAATACTAGCCCATCCTTGAAGGTCTCTCCATATTATCCTCAGTTCTGATCCCAAAGTTGCCTGGTGTCAGAATCCCTCTGTAAGGATCTGCCTTTGCCACTCCACTGTGAGCCACTGAGTAACTGAGATCCTCAGGTTTGCCCCCGCCTCTCACCTCAATCAGGGTCTGCCCAGTGGCAGTACCCTGAACAGTCCACACCCCACCATCCTGGCTCTTTTCCACATTGCCTGACTACTCTATTGCTTTCTTCTAGAACAATGCCCATGGGACATGCCTGTGGAGCGATGTGGGTCATACAAAGGTGAGTGAAAAGCAGAGAGGTATTCTGACCATAATTCAGAGATTCAAGCTCAGGCTTGTTTTCCTCTGACAGCTCATACTGTGCTTCCTTGGGATTGTTCTCCAGGAAGAACTAAGAACAGAACACTGCACACATGAGCAGCTAAAATCCCCTGAGTCCCATCAAAACCTGCAAACTTGATGTGTTGGAGGTAGGAAAAGGGCAAGAGAGGAAGGGCATGTGTAAGAGTGGAGGGACTATGAAGCAAAGAACAGTAGACTTTGCATCCTCCTTATTCTATTTATTCACAATAGACCTTGGTCTGAGAATTTCCATCACCCTTTACACTGAAATAAGAGTTTACTCTTTTTCTAACGTTTCTAGCGCTTTATGTGAAGGAACACCATTTTCTGACAAGTGAATTTATGTGAAAAGTATTGGAATGAGGCAGGGTGCAATGGCACATGCCTATAATCACCGTGGCTCAGGATGCAGGAGGATCGCAAGTTCGATGCCAGCCTCAGCAACTTAATGAGGTCCTAATCAACCTAAAGAAACCCTGTCTCAAAATAAAAAAATAACAACAATAACAAAAATAGCTGGGGATGGGGATTCATTCCTATTACCAAAAAAACAAAACAAAAAAATATTGGAATGGTAAAAATTTTAAATCTTATTTAGTTGTATATTCAAGGAATCTCCTTTCCTGGAATTAATATGATTATATTAAACCAAGACTATGCAGGGAAAAAATGTACTTTTTATCATAGTTCCTGGTTATAAAACCAGCATTGCACATCTATTGATGAGACTTTCTCCATGGTCTTGGTGCGATTTTTGAACAGGAACCTCCTAAGCCACGTTCAGAATAAACTAGAGTGGATTTACAAAATATAAGAGATTGCTGAGAACAATTTCTTGAAGAAGGGAGAGGAAAAGCAGTGAATCCAATTAAGAATGTTAAAAATTGGTCTCATGTCAATAATGTTGGCTCTCGACTCATCCCTTCTCTTGGCATGTGACCTCAAGATGGTCACCTCAAAAAATTAACTTCTATGGGGAAAAAAAAAAGGAGTTAAGAGTTGGCTGGAATTTCCATTGAGTTTTAGACAGCTCATTTGTATTCTCCTTGAGGCTTCAAAGACCAACTCAAAAGCAGTGACGAGCATAAAGTGAAGACAGCTGGAAAAAACAAGTCATCAAATGATAAATGCAATGCTTCATGTCAGCAACTGGAATTTTTTGCAGTGTTACTGTCTTGGCCTGCTGACAGCATGATTTAATGGCCTGATTGCTGCATAGGTTGACATAGCAACCATGGAAAATGCCATAAATATCTGAGTTGTGGACATGAATGGTATGTTTACATTGTGTGTGGTGTATTGTAGGACATGTGGTGGCTGTTGTCCCATCCAGTTGGAAACGTCTGGAATTGACAGCCATTTTTTAGAGCCATTTGGGCTAAATGACTCTCATGACAGACACTTTACGGCAAGTCCAGAGCTGTGCATTTCTGTGTATATTTAAGAAATTAAACTCAGCATTTAATGCGCCATAGAGCCTTCACTCCATTGCGGGCCACCACAAGTCACTTTCTACTTCAAAGTCAAGACAATGCTATATTCAACACAGCAGCAGGCAGTTATGACATTTATGCAAAATGGTATTTAGTGAGCACTTCTATAGATGGACAGACATCCAAATTCTAGAGCTGGAAAGATTCTTGAAATAACTTCAATCCAATTATTTGATTTCTTAGACAAAGTACCAAAAACAATGGACTGTCTTTTTGTGTTCCAAGCCCTCTAATGACAGCAATGACATCCACAATTTCCTTGTGCTTAGTAGATTGTTGTACTTTGAAAGAAAGGTGAAATGGTGATTTAAAAAAGAAGAACTGAAAACTGGGTGTGTTATATTGAAAATCACCAGAGAAAATTACTTATTATGTAAAACTATTTTTTTAAACCCATGAACAACAAAGGAGAACATTGCCTTGCTTGCTCTTCATAATGGCTACAAATGAAATTAGAGTAGGGTATCAATAGGGTCCTATAACACAGGCTGCACAATGACTAAGGGAACTGGCTTGGACCACGCAAAATTTGTGATACTACAGGTTTGATTCACGGAATTCAGCAGAGGAAGTTTTGAAGCCAGGCTTACTGAGAAAGTGTTAATCTTAATAAGTAAATTGTTCAGTTGCTTTATGGCATTATCTTCGGGGAACAGGTGTTATAGCTAAGATACTTTGCTTGGTTTCAGTATTATTTAAACTAGGGACAGGAAAGATTAATTAGTTTTAGTATTGTTTAACATAGCATCAGGAAATCATGTTGATTTTTATTCTCAGTAGCCTTGGGTAAGTCATTTCATCTGTTCAGGTCTTGTTATCCCATTCATTCATTTATTCATTCACCTTTGAACTGATCATATATTGAATATTGGCTGAATGCCCCTACCTTATGACAAAAAGATAAAACTTGATTATATTCTAGAAGGAATCTACAATATATACTCTGGGTTTTTTTTTTAATGTTACTATTATGTCAGACCCTTAAGTTTCAAGGAACCAACACATGTTCAGGTGATAGATAACTATTTTTATTATAAGCACTATCCTGGATGTTAGAAAGCATAAGAAACTAACTCAGCAAGCCCAAAACCAGACCTCCTGGAGACTAGAGATATTTCTGATCCCAATTCTGCCTATTCAAGGAGCTCTGGGGGGACCAGGTGGTGAGGATTTAATCGGCCAATATGGGGGATCAGGTTATTCTCAGGTTGATTTTTTTTTTAACCAGGCCACTTCATCCCAACTCAGGCACAATGCTGTTCCTGTATCAGTGCTAGAATCTGATATGTATCATTATATGCATGGTGAGTCTGGCATAATCAGCTATGGCTCATGAAACAGGTTATATGACCTTATTATAAGAAACTACCTGGACCATCCTTGTGTGTTTGTTCTAAAAGACTCTCAAAGAGACCTGTGAGCCAGGAGTGGGGGGTGCTTGCCTGTTTTTCTAGCAACTTCGGAGGCTGAGGCAGGAAGATTGTAAGTTCAAGTCCATCCTGGGCAATTAGTGAGACCCTGTCCCAAGATAAAACATAAAAAGGCCTGGGGATATAGCTCAGGGGTAAAACCCTGTGTGGGGGTCAATCCCCAGTGACACACACACACACAAAAAAAAAAAAAAAGAAAAGAGAAAGAAACACCTGTGAACTGTCCAGGGTGAACAGATGTTAAGTAATAGAACCACAAAATAGGAAAGAATTTAAACTGCTTACATTTATTTATTTTTAGATATGTCATTACTTTTCAACTCATTTCCTCTCACTGACATCCAAATCTTCGCTGGAGTTAAACTTAGCTGTCTTTGCTAAAGTTATACTATTATTTGTACTTTAAAAACATTTTATGGTACAATATCTTATTATTTTAAAAATAATTATGGAGAACATCTAAATTAACAAGCTGATAGAAACAACCAGAGCATTGAACTGGGAAATTTTTAAAAGCTTAGTCTTTATCTGCCCCCTGCTTTCACTTTAATCTTAGTTTTGCAGGAGAAACAAAATATTGTCAGTGAAGAATAGACAAATTTGTCACATCTTAATTTGATGGTAAAGAATTGCCTTCAATCATTGACCTTTATTTCTTTGTCTTGGGATCAAATTGTAACTATGGAGCCTGTTTTAACACGACGTCTGAGAGAAAAGGTTTTAACCACGTTGAAGGTAACAAGGATCGTCCTTCTCACGCCCATCAGGTATTGATGTGTTTGGTTTAGAGACCCATTCATCACGGAGCTGTGAGTAGTCATCAGTCACATGGAGATGGGCCTGCGTCTCCCAGACTTCTAATTCACCTAGTTCAAAACTTGGAATTTGCACTGAAAAAGTGAAAACTCTCTGATTTTCCATACATAACAGATGAAGACCCCACCACCCCCTTTTTTTTTTAACTTTGGAGCTATAGTACATGCAAGGCTCCTTGTGTTTAAATTATTCTTGTCTTGGGGAATATTTTTATTGTGAGAGAAACTAAGTTTTCAGGTTGCTCTCTCTGTGACTGAGATCTATGACTTCCCAAGTAACAGTGTTATGGGGAAGTTAGAAGGGGTCACAAACATAATACTCAGATGTTTAAAAAAACAAACAAACAAAGAAAAGAAAGGTCACCAGAAGCAATGACACATGACACTTTGGTAGCAATAAGAGCACCTAGCACCCAGATCTTGGTTTCTAATATCCTTTTCCAATCAAAGGAACCCTTAGAGGACTCCTGAGGGAATGACTGATTCTCAGATTGAGACAGAAAGTAGATAAGATAAACCTGGTACAACTTGTAGTTCCTGGAAGCAAGTAAGTTTTCAAGAAGGGGGGAAAAAAGAATCACATAACAACGAAAGAATGTCAAAGGGACTGAGCTGCAAACTGAAGGAACCCTTGATGACCACTATTGGAACAATTTGAGGATCCAAATTCAGAATACAATATGAGGCTATAATCCAGAATATAAAATAAACATCCACGAGTCCATATTAATAAATGAGTGAATAAATAAATAAATAGGATAGAATGACAAATCTCTCATGCAGGAAAAAATCCAAATAATTTATACAGAAACCCTGCCCTCAAACTGCAGAATGAAATTGACCAAATTATGCTATGTAGATGTATGAATATATCAAAAGGAATTCCACTTTTATGTATAACTATAATGCACCAATAAGAAAATAAAATAATAAAGGTATGACCAATTTTACTGTTAGAGGAATGGGATCTGAGGAGAGAGGAAAGAGGGAAAAGGATTATAATGGGGATTGAAGTGGAGCAAATTGTTATATGTATTTATGAAGATGTCAAAATGAACCCTAAAGTTACATAAAATTATAATGCACTAATAAACACATCGATTTAAAAAAAAAAAGTCTCTCCTCAAGAAGGTAGAGCATAACTCCCCGCTGGGGACTGAAAAAAGTGACTTGCTTCCCAAGAATATTCATATGGAAAAAAGAAAGAAATGTAAATTCATAATTAAAAAAAAAAAGCCAACAGATACTACTTCAGCCAGGTGACCAAGGTCAACATCAATGGCACAGTTATGTTGGTAGTACATACCCTTGATATGACGATGGGAACATTTTACCTCTGTGGTTTTCCTTTTAAGACTGTACAACCCCAGGATATGCATGTGTAAAACATTAGTCAAATCCAGAGTGAGTGGCATTCTACAAAATGACTGATGAGAACCACTCAGAACTGTCACTGTCATCAAAAACAAGGAAAGCTGGAGAAACTGTCACAGCTGAGAGGAACCAAAGAAGACATGATCATTAAACATATGCAGGGTCTTGGATGGGCTCCTAGAATGGGAACAGGACATTAGGTAAAAAGCAAGGAAACCTGAATGAAACACAGACTTAGTTAATAATAATAACATATTAATATTGGTTCATTAACTGTGACAAATGTACCCGTTCTAAGTCAGATATTAATAAAAGGGAAGACAGAATGGGGATGATATCTGAGAATTCTCAAAACTATCTTTGAAATTTTTCTGTATTTCCAAAACTTTTCTAAGATAAAACGTGTATTTTTAAAAGGTATGCTAATGAAGACAAAAAAGTCACATCTTCTTTTTTATAACATATGTGAATCTTCTTGCAATTCTCCACCCTTTGAGCAGTGAGAACTGAAGTTAGCACAGTTCCCACTCGGTGTCTTAAAACACCACTGGGACAAGCCATTCTTTCCTATCCCTCCATTAAACAACGTTGGAATTAAGCAAAAGTAGCTTACTTGCTTATTCCAGGAATTCTTGATCAGGTAAAACTAGATTCTAAATGAACTGAAATAGCTTACTGACCAAAACCAGTAACTTTCTGAGATTTTCTCTAAGACCCTTGCCTTGTGGGGTTCAGCAGTCCAAAGCTGTTGGGATATAAACTCTATCCAGTCCCAAACCACTCCCACCTGGCAAGATCTGTGCCCTACAAATCACTCAGTCCACCCCCTGACTTCATCTTTCTCAGATCCTATTAACATTACTATGGTGTTATTATCTCATTCTCCAGAAGGCCTAATAAACAAGTTTTGTTTCATCAATATTTTTTCTGGGGTCTTTTGGGGAGTGGATAATCAACAGCAGCAAGTTAGTGGCCAGAGAACTTAATCTTTTAAGAATATCTTAGTATCTTCCACTCTAGCAAAATCCCATTTAAGTTTAAAATTCAATTGAGCCAAAGTTTCACTCTTATCAGGGTAGTGTTTAAGTTTTCCATTTCTGTCCAAGATAGCCACTGGGGGTGCTTTGGCTTTAGATATATCATAGCATAGGGAGGAGGTTCTGTCTCGCCAATTCCTGTAGATCTCTGCTGGGGGGTGCCACCAGGCTTGTGTTGGTTGATAAAGTCTACAGCTCATGGACATATGTCTGTCTTCTTGTTATGATAGCTGGGTGGTTCTCTGTAGCCCCACAGAATGCACTGGGTTCTGACTGCATTGTCAGTTTGGCCTTTAGTTGAGGTATTAACCTTGCAGGGAAGGTATTTTCCCCCCACCACAATGGTTCTGCCAGATAGCCAGCACTCCATGTTTGCTGTGAAGCAGGTGGGGACTTCTGCACCCCTTCTGCCTCAAGATAGGTTCTGGAGGCTAGTTATAGCCTTATTTCAGGCTAATCAGGCCACTGTCCCATTGTCACTCAACCATGGCCATCCTATGTGAGGGCCACCCTCTGTATCCTCTCTGGTCAGGGTTTCAAGTTTTTGCTTTTGCTTTTTTTCCACTTAATACCTCACCTTAACTAAGATTTCAATCCAAACAGGAGAGATCAAGTCATAGGTCCCAGAATAGCTGCTTCCTCCTGCCTTGACTTCCTTCCCTCTACAGTGACCTTCCCATGGAGGCAGAAGGTGGTTTTCCTCTTCTGACTGTCTGGGACATCACTGGTCATGGTCTTGTCCTTCTAAGGTGACATTCATGGTATCTACTACTGGCACACAGGGATGTACAACTCAGATCCCTTTCAATAAAGGACTGTTTACCCTGCTGGGAGGAATGTGTAGCTGTTTACTCCCCTGGGCCCAGCATTGCTTTTGAGCCATGATGCTCTTCCTGGGTGGCCCCCAGACAATGGCTGAGCCTAAAGGTTAGACCATAACCTGCAAACATGGACACTCAATGGGCAATCTTCTGTGGCATAGCTTCTTGTTTCTACAAGCTTTACTGTGGTCTGGGATTCCTCCTTTCAAATCTTCCTTTCTTTCCCTCTCATTTCAATGGTGTCAGACCTTCTTCATGGTCTGAAGGTTCTCCCTGTCAAGCTCTGCTTCCTCTCCATTTTGCCATTCCTGGGTGTTAAGCACAATAATGTTTTGCCACTATACTTTTTTGGCATCTGGTTCTTGGAGGAACCAATTAACTTGACTTCTGTTCAATCAAACCATGATGGTGAATGGCTGAGGTTGAACACGACTTATGAAAGAACAGATGAAAAATCTATTGGGCTAAGTGCTTTTGTATTAAATTCGCACTGTACTAGTTAGCACTCTTTGGGAAAAAGTCCCTGCTGGACATTTTCCTTTGGTGCTCCAGATGCTCCCCACTTTTTTCCACCCTACTCAGTCGTTATAGACTACATCACCAGCTCTCTCCCTTCTGGCTTTTACTTGGGCTCAGACAGCAGGAGGTTGTAAGGTGAGAGAAAGATTGGGGATTCATTCTTTCCAGCTCTCTCCCCACCAAGTCACCATGGTTTGACCATATTCCTCTGCTGATTTGTCAGTGAATGGGAGGTCCTCAGGGTTCTGGAAACTGCTTCCTCCATTGCCCATCAGGCCCAAGTTCCATAATAGCTTCCTGTATGGTTGGATCTGGGCACTGCACTATCCCTGGAGTTTCCCAACTAGGTATCTACACTTTATATATAGTTGAGTGTGCCCACTAGGACCCTGACTGACTAAAACAGAAGCCAAACACAATTTTAGAACTATACAGATTCACTAAGCACAAGATTGTTAATTTTATCCATCAAATTATAAATCATCAAATTTAAAGATCCTAATTTTTACTTAAAAGGAGAACTGGAGATGTAACTCCATGGTAGAACACCTGCCTAGTGTGCATGAGGCTTTAGGTTCAACCCCCAACACCACAAAAAAAGGCAAATGCATAGAAGGAAAAAAATATGAGTGTGAGAAGATTCTACTTCTCTAACGAAGTTGAGGTGACTATGGAAATTGTCTATTAGAACCTATATTATGGAGTTATTTCCACCATAAGTAACATAACCTGCCAAATGAAATAGTCATATTTTAGTTTATTAAACTTTAACATACTATGTGAAATAAAAAATCCCATCTGAATCAAAAAGTTTCTTAGGAGTAAAGAATGTGATTCTTCATCAGCGTATTATAGTGATGTGGCTTCATCAATGTTTATAGCAGCTCAATTTACTATAGCTAGATGATGGAACCAACCCAGATGCCCCTCACTTGATGAGTGGATACAAAAGCTTTGGTTCATATATACTATGGAATACTACTCGGCCATCAGAGAAGACGATATTATAGCTTTTGAAGTCAAATGGATGGAGATGGACAGAATTATGCTTAGTGAAGTCTCCCAAGCTCAGAGACTTAAGGGCCGAATGGTTTCTCTCATCTGT
>PVKS010032541.1:0-22462 GCA_004027875.1 Aplodontia rufa | reverse complement strand
GAGAGAGAGAGAGAGAGAGAGAATCAATTTGATTTAGTTTTTCATGTGGCTTTCTTGTACATGGTGCGGGGATTTGAACTCGCGTCCTCGCGCGTGCCAGGCAAGTGCCATAACCATTGAGCCAACAGCACTCCAGCCCTCTGTCAAATCCTGATATTCCTTTCTGTGGTGTAATTCAAGGACCCGCCAGGGCCAAGTTGAATTTCCCCTTATCCCTTCTGGGGGACCTCCTTTGATCCTTGTCCAGTGACAATACCACCAGCAAAATCCAAAAGCTTGTTGAACACTGATAGAATGTCACCTATGGAAAATTCCACACCTGACCTCATGTGACATCATGTGACAGGTCACAGCCTAACCACAGGCACACTAAAAAAATGCATAAAATCCCCTTCAGGCTATGCACAGTAGGTATATATGAAACACAAATGAACTTTGCATTAGACCTGGGTCCCATCCTTAAGATATCACATTAGATCCATGCAATATGCCAAACCCTGACGTCCAAAGCTCTCTGGTCCTGAGCGTTTTGAATAAAGGATGCTGCGTACATTCGCACCCCAGTCACATCAGGTATCACAATGGCGCTGAGGCCAGGCGTAGTTCAATGATCTACCTGGAGGCAAACAGCTTAGGGAATGTCAGAGCCCTGGACTGTGTTTATTTGCCTTTCCGAAGCCCTACAAACCTTCATATCGATGATCCCCCGAATATCCTGTGAGTTCTGTGTTGTTATCATTCCCATTTTACAGATGAAGAAACTGAGACTCCAGGCCACAGGGCAGATGATGGTTGAGGCTGGTTTTGCGCCAGGGCAGTGTGGGTTCACCATCTCGAACACTCTTCTTCCCTTCCTCTGGACGTTCTCTGGAAGCTTTTGGCTTCAACATTTATGGGCAGCTTTGAGGCCTGTGAGCAGCTGGAACACAGTAGGTCCTCAGCAAGAAGTCATTACAGAAGTTCCTCTCCAAAGTCGCAACTGACAATTACAGCAACTGGCCACCAGAGGGAAGTCACGCGCCAGAGACCTAACTCTCCCAGGGGCCTGGTAGAAGGGTCCAAGGTTGAGAACTCCACTGAGCTTTTCCAGCCGGTGCCAGCTCTGGGCTCAAGGACGTTTCTCACCAGTGTAGAGCTCTAGGAGCTGCCCCACAAGGCTTACAAGACCCATCCAAAGTCCCTTTGCCAACACCAGTTCTGGGATGGGGAGAGTGGGGGGTAGGTATATGTTAGGGAGACCCAGCTGTGTCACATTTGGTGGTGGCAGTGGTGGCGGGTGGCAATTATGAGCACTTCCCCTCCTGCTGGAGGCTGGGTTCCTGGAGCCGCAGCTGCGGGGTGGGGGTGGGGGTGCGGGTGCAGGGAGGGTTTCTGAATTGTCTCCCTAAGGGTTTCCATGGCTACAGATTGATGCAGGCGGCCCACTAGGCTGGGTCCTTTATCTGTATTGTATCCTCCAGAGACAATGGGCTTTGGGGCTGGGGGACACTATGTAAATCACTGCTGCAGCAGGGGCCTTGTGTCTCCTGCTCTGTGAACCCCCTGACCCCAGCTACTGGGGTTGAGGGAGTTGGGTGCAGGGGTCCGTCTTGGTACTCATTCCTTGTTTGGACTGGGGACTCAGAGAGGCTGGCATGGGACTCTCAGCAAAGTTGCAGGGCCTCCAGGTACCGTGTAAAGAGCAGGCTTTGGGTCAAGGAGGCTGACTGCAGCTTTTCTGCTGCCGGAGTCTCAAGTTTCCTTCTCTGGAAAAGCGGGATAACATGAATTTTATAAAAGTGCTACTAAGAGGCACCAGGCCCACCCAAATCTGAGGGGCCAAAAAGATGCTCGGAGAGTTATCTGAGCACAGAGGGGTTCCCACTGTGCCTTAGGATATAGGATCAGCCCTGTGACTGAGGGCTTAGGCAAGACCCCTTTTCTCTGGGGTTCAGCTGCTCCTTCTATGACTTGGAGACCTGAACAGTTTATAAAGAAATGAGGTGGTTATAAGAGAGGACTTGGGAAAATCAGAAATCAAGTCGCTAGCACACAGCCCTACCTTCCAGGACTGAATCAATTAGAGTATGGACCACGCGATCACAGGGCCACACCTTTACACCAGGCAAGTCCGTCAGCCCCATCTTATAGATAAGGAAATTAATGATTGCTGTAATTGTATCCAGTTGATTTAGCCCCAAAATACATGAGGCCCACACATAAAAGTATTTGTCTATAGTATGGAATACAGAACTTGCTACGGGAAAAAATAAAACAATTTCTTCACATTTAAATAATCATCGGAGAGAAGTAAAAGCTTTTAGATGTTTATTCCTCGTCCTTCCATTATGAAACACGTAGCACAAAGCCTCACACACTCCAAGTGTTCAATAAATGAAAGTTCTTATCCCCACCACCGTTCTCATGGAGTTTATTACTATAGACCATATTTCACCATATAATCATCACAGATTTTATGCCAAATTTTTTGCAAAAATGTTGGGTGCAACCATCCTATGAAGTTGTTTTGTTTTGTTTCGTTTTTAAGTGCTGGTAATAAGAATCATGTATTACTAGGGGCTGGAGCGGTGGCTCAGCAGTTGCCCGGCATGCGTGAGGATGCAGGTTTGAACCTCAGCACCACACACACAACGAAGGGTCAGACCAATAAAAGCCATGTGAAAAACGAAATAAAAATTGAGTCTCTTCCTCTCCTGTATTACTAAACTGCCTTTGGTGGAAAATTAGGAATGTATGGAACACTCATGAATATTAAAATTGAGTAGTTGGGAGGCAGAGGATCACAAGTTCAAAGGCAGCCTCAGCAACTTAGCGAAGCCCTAAGCAACTTAGTGAGACCCTGTCTCAAAATAAAAATAATAATAATAATTAATGAAAAGGGCTGGGAATATGACTCAGTGGTTAAGTACCCCTGGGTTCACTCCCAGGTACCAAAAATAAATAAATAAATAAAAGTATAAAAAGGACTGGGGATGTAGCTCAGTGGTAAAGCATCCCTGAATTCAATCCCCAGTACCGAGAGAAAAGAAAAAAAATGTGTTTACCCTTAGTGTACCATAGCACTCTAAACAAACCACACGAGTGGACTTTCAGAAATGTCCTGACGATACCGCGAGCTGAGGATTCTAGGCTTAGACCTTCCACCAGTGCCCAAGAAGACAAAGACACATTGACAGGCCACTGGTAATCACATTGTGCTCTGTCGTTTACCTTTATTCCTTTTTTTTTATTTTTTAAGAGAGAGAAGGACATTGAGAGAGGAAGAGAGAATCAATTTTTATTTAGTTTTTCACGTGGCTTTCATTGCTCTGACATTTCATTGTGTACGCGGTGATGGGGTTTGAACCCACGTCCTCATACATGCCAGGCAAGTGCTATAACTGCTGAGCCACGGCTCCAGCTCCTCTGTTTAGCTTTTTAAATCCCCTGAGAAATAGAATTATACCATGCCACCATTGTGGTATGAAAAGTTATAAACCAATTTTTGGATCGAGAAAAACAAGATGTGATGAACGCTCACTGGTACCAACTCAGCTGTGAACTACGGTTTTCGATCTTGCGGACATAGAGGCAAAGAAAACTCCTTCTCGGGGCTGGAGCGGTGGCTTAGCAGTTATAGCGCTTGCATGGTAAACTCGAGGATGTGGGTTCAAACCCCAGCACCATGTACACAACAAAATGTGTGAGGAATGAAAGTCACAGGAAAAACTAAATAAAGATTGGGTCTCTCTTTCTCTCTGTCCCCTCTTGCTTTAAAAGAAAAAAGAAAACTCATATCTTTGAGAAATTCAGCCTAGTGAGCCGGAAGTGAGTGAAAATTATCCATCTCCCAGGTGTTCAACGTTTTTATATACGCCACCTCACTGAATTCTCAAAATTACATTGGGAGCTAAGATTTACCCCTTCTCACTTTAGAGATAAAGGAATCAGGGTTCCTGTGGACTTGAATGAATTGCCCAGACCTTATAAAATATGAACAAGTTTAGGGGGGAAAATAATTTTCTTAGTTTAACAGAAGTATTTGAAAGCAATAAAGTGTATAAATTACACATAGATCACAGCCCCATTTTATTTAGTAAAGAATATATAAAAGGCCGAGCCCCACGGCACATGCCTAAAATCCCCGTTACTTGTGAGGCTGAGGAAGGAAGATCTCAGGTTCAAGGCCTTTCTGGGCAACTTAGCAAGGCCCTGTTTCAGAATTAAAAAATTTTCAAAACCAGCTAACGGCATAGCTCAGTGGTAGAATCCTCACATAGCATGCACGAGACTTTGCATTCATCACCCTAAACTGGAAAAAAACAGTGACTTTCACAGAGCTAGAAAAATAAGCCAGTCTGCTGAGAACTCTCGTTTATGGAGCAACAGCAAGGGGCCAGGGGCTTTCTGTGTGTTTCTCACAAGAACCCTGAACGTTGAAATGGTTAGCTCCCTTCACAAATTAAAAAAAACCCAAGTCTCAGAGAGGTCACGTTGTCTGCCCAGGGTTGCACAGCAAGGCAGGGAGAGAGCCAGGGCTGGCGTCCAGGCCCTGACTTTCTGATTAAGAAATACACTGCTGTGAAGCTCAGCTACCCTGCCTCCCTCCAGGGGGCGCACTGAACGGGCTGCAGAGCCAGCAGGCAGCTCTTCTCCAGGAGAGGGCTGGTTTCAGCCCATTTGCAAAACTGCGGAGCATGGCCTGCTGGAAGTGTGTGTATCTGCAGGCACGTGTGATCAGGCAGGCACATATGCGACTCTGTGAAGTTGGCCCCGTGCCGGGCCTTGCAAGGCCATGTGAGAACAATCTGGTACATCTTCCTGAAATGTCAATTTTACTCAAAAAAAAATAAAAATAAAAAAGAGAGGCACCATGGTTTTATACTAAGACAAATGGCTGGGAGAATGTATGAGAACGCAAAGTCACCGTATGCGGAGACAGCGAATGGACCAGGTTTTGCAGGAGGTGGAGTAGGGGTGTCCCATGCACTAATCTAAGTTCTACACGTGCCCTTCATCCTCTGCTGTGCGTGGTAGCGAGTCCTACTGTGCCCGTTGTATAGATGCAGACACTGAGGACAAAAGAGGTTGAGTCATTTGTCCAAGTGACTCAGAGCTAGTAAGCAAAGGACAGCAGGAATCTCCATACCCAAATATTAGGACTTCTGAATTATCCTTTGCTTGTTCATGAAAAGTTCACAAGATTAACTCAGGAGGCGACAATACTGAAGCCCCGGCTCCCCCAATCTTGACTTCCTCCTGATAAAATGATAAAGGCTGCCAATTGTGAGCAGCTTGCCTGTGCCAGGGGCTTTACCTGTCATCTGATTTAATTCCTACATCAACCCTATGACAGGAGTTTTATGGGTGAAAAACAGAGGCTCAGAGAAGTGGTGTCTTGTAACCAGTCACAGCCAAGAGGTGGCAGATAGGTTTTTTTGTTTGTTTGTTTGTTTTTTGCGGCGGGGGGTGAGGGGACGAGGTGAGCCCAGGTCCTCGCACATGCTAGGGAAGTTGCTCTTCCACTGCACCATATGCCCAGCCCCATCGAGGATTTGAAGGCAAGCCTCTGATGGCAATCTGCGGCTCTCACCCAGGATCACACCACCTCTGCTCCCTGAGTCATAGTTCCCTTTCCCCTGACTCCTGTACTCTGCTAGAGAACGGGGTTTCACCAGTGAGCCGGTTCTGGGTCAGGCTGAGCCTGTCCAGGTTCACAGGGTCTGAAGTTCTGTCTCTGTACCAGTTGAGATCACACCGGTCATGAAATTATTCCAGATGAGAAAGCAGGAGGTAGGTGCGGTGAGATCTGGTACACACACACACACACACACACACACAAACACTCACACAATGCTTTTTTTTTTTCCTCAGTGATGGGGATAGAAACCCAGAGATGCTCTACCACTGAGTCAAATCCCTAGCCTGTTTTTACTTTTTATTTTGAGACAGGGTCTCACTAAATTGATTAGGGTCTCACGAAGTTGCTGAGGCTGGCTTTGAACTTGTGATACTCCTGTCTCAATAACCCAAGTCTCTGGCATTACAGGTGTGAGCCCACTGAACCTGGCTTCCAGTCCTTTTTAAATTTTATTTTATATTATTTTATTTTATTTTTTGGAGACTGGGTCTCACTAAGTTAAGTTGCTGAGGCTGGCCTCCAACTTGACAACCCTGCCTCAGTCTCCTGTCACTGAGATTACAGCCATGTATCATCATGCCTGACTTTATTTTTTTCATTTTGAGACAGGATCTTATAAAGCTGGCCTAGAACTTGTGATCTTCCTGTCTCAGCCTCCCAAGTCACTGGAACTGTAGGCGGGAGCCAGGGCATTTGATCTAGCTGTTATTTCTTGAGTCCTAGCAGGCTTCTAGTGGCTTTGCATTCAGTTGTTCACTTGTCCTTTCTGCACTTCAGTGGACAGCTCTCGGGATCCTCACGGTGTTACAGGGACACGCCTGACGCTCAGAGAGGTCAAGAAACCTCGGGAATGGACGGGCTGGCCTGCATCCCTGCTTCTCATCCTAATCACTCCTCAGGCCAGGATACTGCTGGGTGTGAGGAAGGCTCTGTGAAGAGCAGCACAAACTCTGGGCAGGCCTGAGATACCCTCCCTGGATTCCTGGCAAGATAGGAAGGAACCGCCTCAGCAGGAATCTGACACAAAACCCAGCAAACTCCCAGAAGGGGGTCACCTAGGGCCCACCAAGTGCCAGGCTTTTCATATATCATCTGATTTATTTATTCATTCATTCATTTTTCTTTCTTTTCCTTTCTTTCCTTTCTCCCTTCCTTCTTTCCTCCTTTTTCTACTGGAGATTCAACTCAGTCCTTTTTGTTTTTTATTTTTGAGACAGGGTCTTGCTAAATTGTTTAGGGCCTCACTAAATTGCTGAGGCTGGCTTTGAACTTGCCACATTTGCTGGTATTATAGGCAGGCATGACCATGCCCAGCTGGTATAAATGACCTGTTTTTGTTGTTGTTTTTTGGTTTTTTGTTTGTTTTTTTAAGATAGAGAGGGACGCTGAGAGAGAGAATCAATTTTATTTAGTTTTGCACATGACTTTCATTGCTCCAACAGTTTGTTGCGTACGTGCTGGGTGCTGGTGTTCAAACCCATGTGCTCACACATGCCAGACAAAGCACCTTAACCGGGAGCCACTGCTCCAGCCACCGCCCCACCCCCTTTTTTAAGGAGAGAGAGATAGAGTGGGAGGGAGAGAATTAAATTTTATTTATAATTTCATCTGGCTTTTGTTACTCCAACACTTAGTTGTGTTTGGGGTGCTGGGGTTTGAACCGGGGTCCTTGTGCATGCCAAGCAAGCGCTCCAACCTTTGAGCCACCTCTCCAGTTCCAAATGTCCTGTTTTGAACTTTCTCCTTGCCACTCTCTTTGTATTTGGAGCTGAATCCGCACTGGAAAATGTGATTGGCAGGATGTCGGACCAATAGGCAGGGCCCTTGAGCTCACCTGAATGAGCCCCAGAAGGAAGCTGGAATCATGAGCAGTGACTCAACACAAAGTCCACAGCAAGATGCACCAGGTTTCTGGTCCTGATAGGGAAGAACTTGTCTAATGGTCCCCAAGTCTTCATCCCTTCCCTGCATTATCTGCAGCAGCTAAAACTTTTTTGGATGCCAGAAAAGGAAAAGACTGGAAAGAAAATAAGGTTTAGCAAGACCCAGGATGATCAAGCAGGGGGGTTATTCTGTGGAGCCTGCTGGGCTGAGTACCCTCATTACCACACAAAACACAATTTTAGCCCCAAAGCCACCAACTGCCAGCTGGCCAGCAACCACCTTGACTTAGGGTAATGAGTTCCATATGTTTCTCTAAGAACCCAGCTAAGCTTTTCCCCAGCAGTTCTGAGTCTCCTCTCCCTCCCCAGCTTCGCGCTCACATTGACCACCCTTGTTGGCGTTGCTCCTCATACGGGTGGGAGGGAAGAGGATGGGTGGGCAATAACAAGGGACTGTGATTTGACTTGTCACCATTCCTCACTTTCCCCTCATGGCCTCATCTGCCCCATCCCTAAGGTGGACACAGCCATCATCCCTGCTCAGGTAGGAGCAGCGTGGTGAAAAGAGCCCTCGCTTGGCTTTCAGACCTGTCTTGACCACTAATTTGCTGCATGTCCCTGAGCAGGCCCCTGCCTTTCTTTGGTCCACATGTGTGACACTGAAGGCCCCTTCTAACCCTGAAGGGCTTT
The DNA here is from genome assembly GCA_004027875.1 of Aplodontia rufa. NCBI lineage: Eukaryota > Metazoa > Chordata > Mammalia > Rodentia > Aplodontiidae > Aplodontia > Aplodontia rufa. The sequence goes on along the minus strand of PVKS010032541.1, from coordinate 14,269 downwards.
AGATTCATGAACACATGAAGGAATGCAGACTGTCCACTGCCTGTTCTATGTGGGTGGCTGCAGGGTGGGTTTTCTGGGAAGAAGGCCTCCCCACCCTGGCCAACACTGCTGTCAGCCTGGGCTCCCTTTGACAACAGTAAGGCCCAAGGAGGGCTTCTCCCTTCAGCATCTGGTCCTGAGTAACAGCAGGGTGGTGGTGAGAGAGGGTGTCCCCAGCTGGGAAGGACAGCACCACAGCTTGGGTGGGGAAGTGGGTGGGCCATGGTGAGCTCCCATGGAGGAATGTGAATCTGAGCTCAGAAGGCTGAAGAGAACTCACCCTCTTATCTGGTTGGTGGAAAGCGACCCCCAAATCCTGGTGTCAAGGTGACCTCCTACTCTGATGCTGACTATCCACTGCCCCTACCAGCAGACTGACCCCTGATCACTTACGCTAGGCCTGACAGCCAACTTCTGCCCACACTTCAACCCTTGCCAGACTGGCTGAACCCGGTTCTAGCCATACTCTAACCTGTCACTCCGCTGCAGAGGGATCTGGGGCAGAGCGACCCCTTGACCTTGCTGCTGATTGACCCCTAGCAAGAAAAATAATCAGAGAACAATTAAATGCTAAATTCTGTGAGCGAAATAGGACGTCGCAGAGGCGAGAACCGGGCGGGGGTGGAGTGGGAGGGAGGCTGCTGGGCGGAGGGCAGAGGCTTCCCGGAGGAGCGCGGTGGCCTGAGGCCACTCTCGGAAGGTCGGAGAGGCCTTGTGCAGGGCACGTCGCAGGCGCTCGAGGAATGCAAGCTGCCTGAAAGAATGAAGGAAGGAAGGAACGGGGTGCGATGCAGGCGGCCGCCCCGGCCGAGCAAAACGGCCGAGGCAGGAAGCGGGGTGGGGGCGCGCCGAGGCTGCAGCGGCCCGAGCGCAGCTGGGGGCAGCGGGAGAGCAGAGGGGTCAGCGACTCGGCTGGGTGGGGGGCCCCCCAGGCCGGGAGGCTGGGAACCGGGAGGCCGCGCTGCTGGCAGAGCGGCGGGGGCGCCGCGACGCTCCGGATGGGCTGCGAGCCCCGCCCGCGGGCTGCGGAGGGAGCCGGAGCCAGAGCGGAGCCAGAGCTCAGACATCCGGGCGCCAGCGAACACCTGCGAGCGGCCCCCAGGGCCCGCGGGGGGAGCGCGGGGCGCCGGGCGGGGGCGGGGCGAGGGGCGGGGCCGCTGGCTCCGCCCAGCCGGGCTCGGGGCCGTGTGTTCGAGGCACCTCCCCCGTGCCGGCGCAGAGTGGCCAATGGTGCAGAGCGCCTCTCCCCACGGGGCGCGTGAGTGGGTCGAGGGCAGCTCTGCGGGAGACTGACTGGTGGAGACTTTTGGGGTGCAAAGTGGTGACCCCGAGAGGCGATGAGGCCGGAAGACGGATAATTGAAAGCTGTCCCACGCATCCAACTGCTGGAGAAACCAGTTTTAACTGACCTGGAATGGGCACCATTTCTGGTGTTAGAGGCATGGATTTGAATCCCTGCTTTGGCATTTAGGAGCTGTGCGGCCATGGGCAAGTTATTTTGCTTGTCCTGAGCTTGTTCTTTACAAAGTAAAGATGGCTCCCAATTATCTGTGTTTCAGTGCTGCTGCGAAGATCATCTGCAACGTGAGCAGACCACACTTAGTTATGCATCTTGCAGTTCAGGGAGCCCTGGTTATCTGATTTGCGTTATCTGAATCTCAAACCTGGAAGGGAGGAGATCTGCCGTGGCCCTGGATCTTCCACAAGTTCTTTAGAACCCAATATATGCCCTGCTCAGGAAATGGCAGGGAAAAGAGGCCATCTAAAAGTAAGGTGAGAACTTGTGCTTTGAAGCTAGAGGAAGCTGGCCTTCCTAAACCCCACGTTGCTACTTCCTTATTGTGACCTGGATCAGGTTATTCAGCCTGAGTCTGTTTCCACAGTAAAACAGGAGAATGATACCCACCTTGCTGGGTTGTAGTGATAATTAGAAAAAAATTAAATAAAATGGAATCTGGCACTTAGTTGGCACTTGCTAGGTGACTGTAAAGGAAGACACTATCCTTTCTCTGAGAGTTTTTCAACCTAGGGCCAAATTGCTTTCACTCTCTAATGACTAATGGATTGGCCTGCTGGTCTAAGCTTTTGTCCTGGCCACCTGAACAGCTCAGCCCTGGGAGTCCTGACAAGCAATTTCCTTGGAATTAGCTTAATAATACCTCGTAGGTGTGTGATGCATTTCAAAGAACTTTCCCACCATTATCTTCGGTCCATGGAGGCAGCGGGGAGGAGAGAAAAAGAGGTGAAGTGGCTTGCTCAAGGTCACTTGGCAGATGAGAACTAGAGCTCTTTCAGTCCTTCCCCAGTCCTGCAGCTTCTGAGCAGCAAGAGGCAGCGGCTGTGTGGAAAAAGTATAGGCCACGGAGCTCAAACGCCTGAGTTAATGGTATAATTAATGCAGTTAGTGAAGTGGGGCTAGGCACTTCAAGCTGAGTCCTCAAATCAGCTCCCTTTCACAGATCTGGAAACTGAGGCTCGAGAGTCAATTTTGCTCAGCCTGATGGCCCAAGCTACTTGGGATGCTGAGACAGAAGGATTGCAAGTTCAAGGCCAGTCTCTGAAACTTAGCAAGGCACTGTTTCAAATTTTTTTAAAAAAATTGGAGGGGGGCACCTGAGAATGTAGCTTAGTGGTAAAATGCCCCAGGGTTCAATCCCCAGTACCATAAAGAAAAATTTTAAAAAGGCAGTCTCTAGATTACAGTCGTGCAGACTAGAGACTAGAGTAGAGCCACCATAGCATTCCTGATAAGAAGGTCCAAGGGTAGACCCAGCTGGGATCCTAGTCTGATTGGGGCAAGGACTTATCATATGGAACTAAGGGCTTTTTGGAGGGTTGGAGGTCTGCTTTTACTCCGCCAAGTTGGGTGCAGGGGATGTATTTTTCTGAAGAATGTTCATATCTTCCATCAGATCATCAGAGCCCAGGACCTGAAACTTGCAGAGAATCAATGGTCAGGCTGGGAGGGTGGTTGGCAAAGACAAGCAGTTGCCCCCCACCCCAGATGCCCCTCTTCACCCCCAGAAAGCTCACAGGTTTTAAGGCACAAAGGGTAATGATGTGACTTATTTGTTATGAAATATTAAAGTAACACATGCCAGGGGCCAACACACAGATGAGATCATATTATAAACAGGAATCAGGTGAGGCTAGGCACCTGGTGGAGCCCACCTGGGGAGCCACCAGGTGGGGTAGTTTGGGATGGCATAGGTTGGAGTCTTGTCTTTTGCCCCACTCCAGGCCCCAAGGAGTGGTCAGTCCACCAGTCCTAGTCACTGTAGTTAAGGTTCAAATCCCTTCCATACTTTCCAGGGGCTGTTGAGAACCTGGTTCAGTCCTATTACTGAGGCCCACTTTCCCCATTCTGATGCAGGCACAAAGATGCTGACAGAGTTTCCAGTGAAGGTGAAGGAATATCAGAAGAAATGAGGACTCTGGGGCCTCTTAATTTCCCAACTCAGGGTCAAAATCTACATAGCATTAGGATTAGTACCAGTACTTCCCAACCAGCTTGTCAGAAGTGGCTGCAGATTTGAAAAGACACTACTCTTCATTTTCCAACTTTGGAAGCCCTGGAGGAAGCCAGACCAGAGAGCATGAGGGAAATGAAACTAGGTCCAGTTCTCAGTTTATTCATTTCGGAAATGGGTCTATCAACCACCACCCCTGACTGGGCACCACTTGAGGCAAAGCCGCGGAGGCTCCACTCTCACCACATCCCCTGCTAGAAAGGCATCATGAATAATTAATGACATTGAAGAAGGGCAGACACTGCTGGATCTCAAGGGACCCAGCTTGCTAGGCGAACTTGTGCTGATCTAAGATGAAGGGGGAAAGACCAAGATCTTCTGTTACCAACCCCCAAAAGATATGGGATTCCACCCTGAGCCCTTTCCACCACCCCACCCCACCCCTCAGTTTCAACTGGGCGGTTCTCTTCCTCCAGGGAATAAGCAAGTTTGCTATTCCCAAGTTGCAACTATCTTTCCCTGATGTTAGCCATATAGGAGCATTAGAAGAAGGAATGAGGGAGGAGATGAGTGATGAAATCATATACCAAGTGTTTAAAAATCGTTTATTATGCAAAATGTTAACTTTTATAAAAAGTTTAATATACACCGCATGATTACAGAAAGTCACCTTCCTGCAAAAAAGGTACAAAAGCTATATACTCTATTATAGAGTTCATAATCAGGGCAACAGAGCCTTTCTCCAAGGAGACCAGAAGACCAGCTCTACCGCCGCCTTGGCAGAGTTCGGAGAGCCGCCACTCCCCCACCAGCCAGCCCTCCACACTCTGAAAAGACAGTCTTTAAAACTTGGGGGTGGGGTGGGGGCAGGGTGACGTTGCCCAGCTGGTGACCAGCGCTAGCTCTGGCTCTTCAGGCCACCCAAGTTCACAGTCCTTCGCTCCCGGGCGCCAGGTCCAGCCTCGAGGCAGGGGTTTGGGGAAGTAAAGTGGGCAGGGCGAGGTTGAGGCTCATCCATGCCCTCGGGCTTCCGGCCGGAGAGGGTCCCCGGGTCCCAGGCGGAACGGGCGCCAGCACCTGCGTTCTGGGTGGGGGAGGAAAGAAGAGCAGGGAGCCGTCAGTTTCCGCCGAGCGCGCCCAGGCGGGGGCCGTCCGCAGACTGGCCGGCGCCAGGGAGGAAACTTGGTCTCTACCTCCAGCTGATAAGTCCGCGCCCCACACTGCCCCCACCCAGTTGGCGCCAAAGGACCACTGGCGGAGCTACCACTAACCCTCCCCTTGGAAGGAGGCTGAGAAAGCCAGCTCCAATCATAAAAGACTTATTTAGCCGGACCTGCACCTACGTATCGGATATTTGGTCTCTGGGGAGGGTAGGGGCAATGTGCGTGTAAGACTGAAATGCACATTAGATGGAACTTGATTCTGTCATTCATTTGAAGTAACCTTGTCATTTGCCCCTTTGGCCTTGGTTTCTCTAAACCGAGGGGGCGATAATCCTTTAAAGGACATGCCAACTCCCGAATTCGCAGTGCAAACCTCCCCGGGAAGGGATCCTCACCTGGAGGTGCCAGGACGGCCAGGTCAGTGGCAGAAGCTCCTCTTGTCGTTGGAGATCACAAGTTCCGGAGCAAGCTCAGCTGTCTGAGAAAGGACAGGGGAGAATTACGCAAGGAACTCGATGTGCTCTGGGGGGACCAGCAGCATCCCAGCACCAGTACTCAACTCCGCCCTGCCCCAGCTCCCACACGCACCTGGATGGGGAGATGCGGACCGTCTGGGGGCCCAGGGGCCGGCTCGGCCAGGACCACCTGGAGGTCGAGGATATAGTCGATGACGCGCTGCAGGATTTCCACCTGGCTAAGCTGAGTGCCTCTCGGGACTCCAGGCACCAGTTCCCGCAGGCGCGAGTAGCAGTGGTTCATGTCGTCCAGAAGGCTCAGCGGCTCCTCGGCCGCTGGGCTCTTGCCGCGGCCCCGCGCAATAGCTAGACTGCGTTCCGACAGACAGCATACAGCCTCATAGCAGCCGCGCACAGGGCTCAACGCCTTCATGTTGGAGAGCGAAGCTGGGGTTGCTGCAAAGATGAAACGAAACAGCGAGCCAGCAGTACGCCTGGTAATGCGCGCACGCACGCTGCTGCCGGCACTTATAGCGCTCTTCCTGAAGCCACGCCCCTTATTCAAAACAGCTAGCCCGGCCCCGCCTTCCCCGACCCTGACCCCGCCTCTTCCAACTCTGGGCGTTCACAGCCGGCTTAAATTGCTAACAGGCTTCCTCCCGCTGGTCTGACGCCGAAGACCGCGGAGCCGCGGATTCAAAGAATGAGGAAGCGCTGATACTGGGGAGAGGCGGGCTTCTTCGCCAGCAAGGATTTAAAAAATCACTTAAAACCATTAACGTTAAGAATTTGCCTTTTCCTGGCAGTGCCCCAGATCTTTGAGCTCCCCTGCCCCCTGCCATTCCACCCTTGGCCCAACACTGGTTCGAACCCACAGCTCCTCCGAGGTCATAAATCCACGAACAGCTAAGCTTTTTTTTTTTTTTTAAGCAAAAGATTTTTCAAGGGAAACTTGTAAGGAATTAGTGCCGCCTTGTTCCCCAATTTGCTGTTCGTCTGACCTCCAGACTCACTGGCGTCAGGAATTATCTTGTGACCAGAGGGGAAAAAAATTAATTGCGGTGAAGCTGAGGTTACAATGAAGAAAACAGATTTGGGCTAGGCGCTGAGATTGCAGAAGGAGGAGGGGAAGGGGGTTTGAGCAAAGAACACTATTTATTTGAGCAACAGGGGAAAAGAAAAAAGAAAGCTGCCTTGAAGCCATACTTTTCGCATGGGCAAGAAAAGAGCTCAGACCTTTGCCACATGAACTACATAAGGAACCAAATACTCGCCCTGTGTGCTTCGGAAGTGAGTTTGATTAAAATTTTGGACAGGGTTTCAAATATGGGGAATCAGAGGGAACAATTTCTAAAAAACCTTTTTAGGAGCCCTTTCCTTATTGGGTCAGCAAATCTCTTGTAACTCTTGCTATGCCCACTCTTGCTTGCATCCCCCACTTTTCCACGCACTGCTGTGCAGAAAGCAATGCTACTTTCGTGACTCTTTGTCCCTTTCTGGTGTGGAAGGGCAGCCACCTGGACTTGATTATTCTCGGCCCTGCTGAAGTAGCTCCAGCTCTGAGAGACCAGGAAAGAGACCAGCAGGCAGGCAAGCTAAATCCTGTCCTGCAACAGGACCTTGTGTTTAGTGTTCTTTGGGTCACCTCCCAGGACATTCAGGAATCTGCAGTTCCAAGATGCTAGGTTCCATCTTGGAAATGACCAAGTAGGATTCCCCCAGTGATTGCTTTCTCAATTAATTCGTTGGCAAATATTTATGGAGTGACTTCGCATAGACCAGTGGCTCCTGCTTCTCAAGAATCTCACAATTTGGGGAGACAAGATTAACACAGGAAACAATTAAGAGTTCAATAGTGTGTGGTACTGATTAACACGACAATGGGGGCTGTGATCTGGGTGAGTCTCAAAACAGTTGTAGTGGATCCCAGACTTGGTAACACACACCTGTAATCCCAGCATCTTGGGAAGCTAAGGAAGGAGGATCACAAGTCCCAGGCCAGCCTGAGCAATTTAAGGAGACCCACAGCAAGTTGGCAGACCCTGTCTCAAAAAAAAAAAAAAAAAAGAGTAGGGATGTTGCTCGGGGTAGAGTGCCATAGGGTTCAATCTCCCATACCAAAAATAAAAAAAGGTTTAGTGAAAGGACACTGGACTTGGAATTGGGATCCCTGAGTTCAACATGCCAACTGTCAAATCATTGGTCATGAAATCTGTACAAGCTCAGGTATCTGGCTACAATTGCCTTGTGAGATGGTGGTAAGTGATTATCTTACATTCTTTCCAACTCTAGAAATCTTAAGGTTTTGTGAAATTTGCACAGGCAGTTGTGGGATGGCAAAGGGCCCAGAGGTGCGATATAAAACATGTCCAGGACCATACACAAGTAATAGTAGACACAGTTTTGCAGGCTCATTCTTTTCCATCATACCACAGGACTCTGAAAGATGTCTTCGAAAAATTTCTTCTTGGAATATTAATGTTTTCAAGAGCAGTCTTTCAACATAAGAGAAAGGAAAGGGGACCTGTGGGTAGACAGATCAGTCTCTATATGCTACAGAAGTGTCAGCTATTTGGTCACAGAAAGGGAAGATAGTAGCTACAGGGACTCCTGAATGGCCAAACAGAAGAACCTTTATTTTTCTGCTATGCAGACTTCTGTGGTTTGTGCAAAATAGTCAAGCCAGAAAAATCATGGTTTTCAGGGCCTGGCAGACTTACGTTCAAATTTTCATTATTCCCTTCTACTAACCGTGTGAACTTTGGGTAAACCGCCTCTCTGTGCCTCAGTCTTCCTGTCTATAAAATGGAGCTAGTCAGACTGATCTCATTCACTCAACAAATAATTATTAAATGCCTTTTCTCTGCAGGGTGCTTAACATGCTCCCTCCATCCGATCTCTCAGTCTCCCTGGTTCCTGGGGGCCCAGCCCGGAGCCAGGTGTGTGGTGGTGGTGGACCACCTAGATTCTCCTTTTCCCTCCATTACTACTGCTGAAGCCTCTGGCCTGTACAGTGAGAAATGGTTCACAAAGCACCTTCACATTTATTATTTCCCAGGACGCTTCCAGGCCGAAATGCCCAGGGGCAGTGTGACTTAAGGCAGAAGGATGCAGTGGGATTAGCAAGCTGAATTGTGTCCCGTCTGTGCCAGTAACTTGCCCTCGGTCGAGTTTCTTTTCTTCCTGAGCCATATTTTGGGGGTAGGGGGAAGCAAAGGATCTTGCAAAGGGGTCTTCTGCAACCTGAGATTCTAATTCTGCAAGAAGCAGGTTACGGTTGGTCTGGGAACACTGAATGGGTGAGAGCCCCAAGACTTTCCTGCCAGCAGTCTGGACGGCCTCGTTCAGCCTTCTGCAACTTGTTTAGTGGTGGCGGGGCCTCAGCCTCTTATTCCAAATGCCTCTGAACTTTCTGTTCCCAGTTCTGCTCCTTTTACCAGCTTTTTCCCCCCTCTTGCATTTTTTATTTTTATGAAAGGATGTCATTAAGGCTTTTGTCTGCGCTGTTTTTGTTTCAGAACTTTTCTCACAATCCTATTTTTTGTTGAGGAATCCGCTCCTTTGCCCAGCTGTGGGTCCCGGTCCCACAGCTGTGTTGATCTAAGACTCAGCCCCAGACAGCCTGGCGCCAGGGTGGGACGTCATGCGTTCACACAGGGATGCGTGTCCCAGGCAACCTTTCCTCGGGCAGTCACCGGCCGGCGACTGCCTGTCCCTCCAATGAGCGCCCGACACCCGAGAAAGGGGCGGGGTCTGCACCGCCCCAACCCGCGAGCGCCTTGTGAATTGCAGATGCTGAGAACTTGATAAGATTCCTTGAATTGGGGCCCTTTAAAGTCTTTCCCCCCCCCTCTCTCTTTTAGCTCTTTCTTTGCTTTCTTTTGTTTATTCCTTTTCTTTCCCTCTTCTTTTATCTATATATGTATATGTATATTTTATTCTGTTTTTTTCTTTTAACTATCTCCTCCCAATGTCAGGAATCATTTTGTAAGCATTTCCAGGAACTGAATCTTCCTCTGCCAAAAAAAAAAAAAAAAAATTTTTTTAAAGAAAGAAAAAGAAAAATATTCAATGATTTGCTCTCAGATTTTTTTTTTTTTGAGGAGTTGCCAGAACTTTTAAGCTATACTGTTTGTCTTTAAATTTTTAAAACCTGGTGATAGTGGGATCGTTGAGCTGTTGATTTCAAAGCCAAGGTTATAATGATGAGATTTGCAGATGGCTTTTAGCCGAGGCTGGGTTTCTATCAATCCAGCTATCATTTCTCCACTTGCATTATTGACTTGGAGATCAAGGGGACCTTAGGAACTTGGCCAGGATTACTTGAGATGTCAGTGACTGATCTGTGGTCAAGATTCAGACCTCTTTCTCCTTCAACTTGGGGTTCGCTCATTAGCATGAGGGCAGTGGGCCGTCCTGTGGGAACATTCATAGATGCTGTGTTTCCTATAACATAAGTATCTTTTTGTATACAAGATTACTTGAAAGGTGTGCTGAGGGTTTGACAACCATAACACCAGGAATACATCCCTTCTTCTCCCCTCAGTCAGTCTGGGCCCCAAAATACAACTTGTGATACAGGTCATAAAAAGAAAGCCCTGGAGATTCCAAGTCAAGACCAGACTTAAATCCTCGACACCCAAGAAAGATTGAGCTCCCAAGTCCAAATCCAGACTGCCCAGCCCCACTCTACACTTCAGTTATCTCCTCTATAAAATTGGAAGGAAAATAGTACCCACCCACCTCACAGCTGGGAGGATCCCAGGGGGCAAAGGTGCTATGGGACCAAGTAGTTATTTTTACATGATGTAGCCTCTGTTGAGTGGGCTAGTAGGTGCCAGGTGAGTTTAATGGTTCCTGCCGAGGCTGCTCTCAGGAATGTGGACAGTACTAAGAAAGGTAGTGTGGGAGCATAGGATCTAAGACAGGATGCTTTAATGCTTTTATTCTTTTTTTTTTTTTTTTTTTTTTTTTTTTTTTTTTAGAGAGGACAGTGAGAGAGAATCAATTTTTATTGAGTTTTTCAAATGGCTTTCGTTGCTCTGACACTTAGTTATGTACGTGGGTTGCTGGGGTTTGAACCCATGTACTTGTGCATGCCGGGCAAGTGCCATAACCACTGAGCCATCGCTCCAGCCCCTCTTTTATTTTTTATTGGGGGGTGACACTGGGGATGAAACCGGGGTGTTCTACCACTATACTACACCCCCCACCCTTTTCTATTTTTAATTTTGAGATAGGATCTTGCTAAGTTGCTTAGGGCCTCGCTAAATTGCTGAGGCTGGCCTTGAACTTGTGATCGTCCTGCCTCAGACTCCCAAGTTGCTGGGATTACAGGTGCGCACTCGTGGCTAAGAGTTCTTATTGGAGTAGGGACTCAGGTGTCTTCAGGACACTTAGCTATCATTATTATTGCCACCATCATTCTTGAGCTGTTTGCTAAGACCTGTTTCCCTTCTCACATGTTGGGGGCTTTGTTTTTGTTTCCAGTTCTGAGGATAGAACCTAGGGCCTCCAACATGCTAGGCTAGCACTCTAGCACTTCCCTAGCCCTATGATTTCTCATTGACTCATTTTACCAACAAGGAGACAGAGTCTCAGAAAGGTGGATGTGCTTGCCCAAGGTCACGCGTAGCTAGTAGTAAGTGGCAGATCTGCCCCCACCCAGGTGTGCCTGTCTCCAAAGCATCTGTCTTGTACTGGTACTTTTTCTCCACTCTTCCACAGGACCTCTTGGGAAGATAGCTTGGATCTGAGAGGATTTTATTCTACCAGATGGAAAAAAGTAAGGGCGAACCTTTAGGTAGGAGGCAGACCATGGGGTGTTGGGGATGTAACAGGGAAACATTGTTTTCTACACAGACACAGCATTGGAAATTTCTTGGCTATTTCAAGCTTCAGGAGATGTTTATTCGGTTTTTTGTTTGTTTTTGTTTTGCACGGAGGGCCTTGCACATGCTAAGTACATGTGGGACCATTGAACTCTGCCCCTCCCCAGTGTTTGTTAAACTACAGAGTGACTCCTTTTGGGGGACACTGGGGATTGAACCCAGGGGTACTGTACTATATCCCTAGCCCTTTTGATTTTTATTTTGAGACAGTTTCTCCAAGTTGCTAAAGGTCTTGCTAAGTTGGAGAGGCTGGCCTCAGACTTGCAATCCTCCAACCTCAGCCTCCTCCTGGGTCCCTGAATGACTACTCTTGTGTGTTGGAGTCAGCTTTGGAACTGAGTTCTCTCTTCTCTCCCTCTTCCAACCCAAAGCCAGCCTAACTCCTCTAGCCACACCACCCTGAAGTTAACTAACCCCTTACTTTAACAGGTCCCATGGGGTGTCCAAAGGCCAACTCTGCATCTGGAGTAGAGGGGTGAGTATCCATGGCAAGCAGGAAAGGGGTTATTTCCTGAGGATCTATCATGTGCTAGGTGTTTTGTCAGTTCTACCTTGTATAACATGACCTCAAGTTTTGGGGGGCGTTGGCATTATGATGATCATTTCCTAGACAAAAATACTAAAGAGATTTTTCCACACAGCTGGTGGGGGAAAAGCCCAGCAATAAGGATTTGAACCTAGGCCTGCAGCTCAGACGCTGATACGCACAAGGACAGAGACAGACATCTAGACTGCAGTGTCCAGACACAAGGACCAGATCCCTTACCCTGTCTTCTGGGCTGAAGACAGACAAGGACAAGCATCGCCTCGTTTCTCTGTTAGGGAAGAAGTGTGGAACTTCAAGACTTCAGAGAACACCAGTAGATTATGAGGGATTTTAATTCTGATTTAGTAAATAGCAAAAGGAAAAAGAAAAAACAAAAGAGCAGTTTCACCATTTCCAAATTGCTTTCATTTAAGGTTTCATTGAACATTCCCAACCACCTCCCAAAGCTCGCCTACTTTGTAACCAGATTCAGTGTCCCTCATCGGTACAGTCTGGGCATTTAGTAAAGATGCACTGGATTAAGTTCCATCCCACTTCTGGGGCATCACCACTTAGAGAGGAGATTTAAAATTCAAATGTAGGGCTGGGGTTGAGTGCTTGCCTAATATGGCAAGGCCCTGGATTTGATCCCCAGTATTGCAAGAAAGAAAGAAAAATCAGAATAGGCATGATGGCTCAGGCCTCTACTCTTGGTTACTCTGGAGGCTGAGGCAGAAGGAAGTTCGAGGCTAACCCGTGCACTAAGCAAGCCCCGTCTCTAAATAAAATATAAAAAGGGCTGGAGATGTAGCTCAGTGGTACTGTGCTCTTGGTTCAGTCCCCAGTGCTGGGGGGAGACAGTGAATAAAAGTAAAAAATTCAAATGCAGATTGTGCTCATGGCCATCTGACGCCCAGGTATAATGTGCTTTCTCATAGACAGATGGAATTGGGGCCCCTACCAATGGGAGTTCAGGAACGGACTTAGAAAGATGATTGGGTTCAGGAAAAGAGAAGATGAAGGCCAAAAAAGGCCTTGGAAGAGTAGTGTCCACTCTGCCCAAATACCGTCTTGTTTTGGCCTGGGTCCCAGCAGCAGCCTCCTGCCAGGGGAGGAAGGTTGGGAGGGGAAGGGAGGGAGCTGGAGCTGCAGAGAGGAAAGGGCTCTCCTACCCCGCAGAAGGCCAGAGCTCTGCAGATGCAGGGGTGCCAAAAGGCCGAGGCAGGGGCTGCCGCTCACAGGGAGCCTCCTGCAGGCTGCAGTTGCCTGACCTTGATTGCTGCATTCGCCCGCCCGAGTGTCAGCAGGTTCCAGAAGGATTTTTTTTTTTTAATACCAACAATGAAGGGAGCAGTTTGCATGTAATTATCTCTCTCAATCCTCATATTGATTGAGACTCAGGTGAGGTAACTTGCCCAAGGACACACAGCTGTTTGGAGCAGAACAGGGCTGTCAGCTAGAGGGAGGAAAGTGACTGTCAAATTGGGGATGGAAGAGAAAGGAAACTCATTTGAAATTCATTTTGCTCCCCGGAACCTCATGGTGTCAGGAAGTGTGCGTGTGCTCTTTCTGGTCTGGGATCCTCCGTAAGTGCGGCTCCCCTGGGCTCAGGTGAGCGTGTGTGCGTCTCTCCCTGGGGGCTGCAGCCTGCTTAGCTGTGCGCTGTCTTCCTGAGTGCTGCCCCGCAACATGTGACCTCTCCTGGGTGCGCGGCCTCCTCTCTGGGCCCACCTCATTAGAAGTCCATCTTCCCGCAATCTCCGGGCCAGGTGCAGAACAGGGCCAAGGGAACAATGGGCGGGAGCGCCCGGGTGGCCTTTTCCGCCACTCCCTCACCTCCCAGCCTGCGCCCCGCGTCCAGCTGCCCCGACTCCGGCCTGCCCGACCTCCCCGCCCTGCCTCCACCGACCTTTACGGGGCCGGGCAGCGCCCCGCCCGCCCCGCCCGGCCGCCCCCTCCGCGGCGGTCCCCGGCGCGCAGCTGCGGGACACACAATCGCCCGCGCCCCTCCCCGCCCCCCGCGCAGCCCCTCGTTCAACAAAAGCCGCTTTCTTTCCCCACAACAGATTAAAGACCTGGAGGGGGTGAAAAATAGCTTCTCCAGCCGCTGGCGGGGGAGGGGCGCGGGAAGAGCTGGGGCTTTGGGGACGCTTTGATGGCGAATGTGTGGGAAACCCGGAGGAATGTGGCTGCGCGGACGGCCGCAGCGGGGCCAGGCGCCGGCAGCAAGCTCCGTCCCCAGGGACCCCCGGGACCCGCGCGCCTCGCTGCCCCCGCTGGCTGAGGGTCTCTCCCCATCGTGTTTCTTTTTAAGGAGAGGGACAGTGAGAGATAAAAAGAATCCGTTTTATTTAGTTTTTCATGTGGCTTTCATTGCTCCGAGCCTTTGTTGTGCACGTGGTGCTGGGGTTCGAACCCGCGACCTCGCGCCTGCCAGGCGAGCGTGGAAACCACTGAGCCACCGCTGCAGCCCGCCTCTGCCCTTTCTGACCCTCTCAATCCATTTTCTCAAATTCTAACTTCTCCATCTCCTTCCGACTCTCCCTTCTGCGTATTCTCCGCAGTTGTGCAAGTCCTCTCTTCTCCACCTCTTTTCCTCATTTCCGTTCCCTTCGTTTCTCTTCTTGGGTCTTTTTGTGGCTCTGTACATTCATTCCGTCTCTTTGTCTGGGACATTCTCGAGCGTCTCTTTGTTTCCTCGGCTTTATTTCTTGGTGGCTCGATC
>PVKS010032540.1:0-22454 GCA_004027875.1 Aplodontia rufa | reverse complement strand
ATAGCAGGCTATCACTCGCCCAGCCATCTTGTCCCTGGAGCCCGAGTCAGGCCATCTGGGAAGCAGGATGGCCCCAGCCCTGCTCTGGGAGAACACCACACAGCCCCTCACTTACTGCTTCGTAACTTATCTGCAGTGTCCGCAGGTGTCTGTCTCCCAGAGACTCCCCGTGAGTCGTGAACTCTGCACTAGGACTCCCACAGGGTGACGTGCTGGCCGTGGCCCTGGAGGAATGAGTCTTCTCCACAGCAGAAGGCAAATAGGCCCCATTCCACCCATCGTCCTCATCTTCCTCCTCCTCATCCAGGATGTCACCAGCCCCAGTTGGGTCTTCAAAAAACGGCTGCTGATATTCCAGGCCATACCCCACAGTCTGGGGGGTGGGAGAGCTGTGGTCCAGTCCCAACGAGTGCCTTGAGGCTTCCTTTGGATAAATTCTGTTGGCTGTGTCATCTTTCGACAGACCAAGGTTCTTGGTTTTGAGAAACTCTTTAAAGGAAAATGGGTTTGCCTCTTCAAGCTCTTCCAGTTTGTCATCTCCAAAATGTGTCTCGTGGGCTCCTGATGGACCTTGCTTAGTACATTTCCCCTTTCCATAGACAAAATCGTCGGGAACGACGAGGCTCCGGGCCCGGGTCAGCGGGGTCGCGCCCGGGCGGCGCGCGTAGCCCAACATCGCCGCGGCGGCCTAGCCGGGCCGCTGCCCCACGGCCCGCGTCGCCGCCGCCGCTCCCAGCTTTTCTCCCTTCAAATTTTTGAAGAAAAATTATTTCCAAGCGATTTTAGACCCAGCTAAACTATCAAGTGAGGAAGTCTAGTAAAAACATTTCCACTTGTACAAGGTCTTAAAGCTTTACTTCCATGTATTCTTTTCAAAAACTGCTAGAGAACATGCTTCATTAAAACAAACAAGTAGTGGCTGGCATCATGGCTCAGTGGTTGGAGAGCTTGGCTGCCATGTGTGAGGACCCAGGTTCAAACCCCAGCACCACATACACAACTAAGTGCTGGAGAAACAAAGGCCAGATGAAAAACTAAAAATAAATTCTCTTTCTCTCTCTTTCTCTCTTTAAAAAAAAATCATACAAGTAAGTCACAACTAAGCAAAGATGTAAAGTCTAGGAAACAAAGGATTTAACATACTAGAGAGGTCAACTGAATTCTCAGAATGACAGTGAAGAAAGATTATAAGACATTGCCTATCTATGAGGGATTGATATGTGATTGGTTTAGATTGGAACAAGTGAGAAAGCACAGGAAATGTTAAGTAGATTAAATTGATGGAACACCTGATGCATGTAATGTGATAAGAGATTTACACAATTAATGGAAAATTTGGGGTTGACAGTGAAAATATACAGAAAACAAAGAAACTGTAATGATTAATTCTAAAGAAAAAAGACAAAGTAATCATAGTTATATATGGCTTATCTGTAAATAGTAGTTGCAAAGTCCATATTATTTATGAATATATAATAAAGTTATTATATACATATTATGGATCTAACAACAATTACAATGTAACTCTGTTGGGAGGAAGGGAGGTTGGGAAGGATTGTAAGCTTGTTATAGAAACCTTGAGAAAGAGGGTAACAGCAGTCTAAAACTTGGATTTCCATAATGGAGTTCCATTCATAATGCCTAAAATTGACAAATCAAAATAGTGGTATAACAATATTATTTAGATAAATAGAGGTAAATACCAAAAGTATTAAATAAGAAAACCGTTGGGGATAGCTATTTTTCTTATTTAGTTTTACAGAATTATTGGGTTCTTTCAACTCTAATCATGTATAATTTTGATAAGAGTAGAAGTAAAAAAGTTTATATGATGTAATATCTGGTCCCTCAAACTTCTGATGATCAAATTGGGGGAGGAAAGAGACACAGCTATTGTGGGTGAGGATGAATGTGACATGTCCCCTATGAAGTTAAATAAGAAAGCAATGGAAATCCTAAGGAGAGAGGGGTTACAGCCTTTGGAAATAAAAGCATTTCTCTTGTCTGGGGAGGAAAGGATGGTCTAATTTGATGAGAGTGTGAAGCACAAGCAGGATGTTCTGAGAAATAAAGCTGGGGAGGGAAGTTAAGGACAGACCTTTGGATGACCTTATGTATTACATTAAAGCTTTTGGAAGACACCGAGAAATTGTAAGGCTTTTTGAATGTGGGATTGATATAATCTGAGATGTAATTTAGGAAGATCATCTGGCAGCAATATATGAGTTGGATTGGAAAGAGAAAAAAAAAGAAGGCAAGGAAATTAAAAAAGAACCTAAGTCAGTAGTAATCCAGGTAGAGGTACGAGGGTCTGAACTTGAATAGGGTTGGAGAAAACTGTAAGGCAGGGATAGAGAAGATATTTTTCAGAAACAACAATTAAACATGCTTTTAATAATTTATTAATTTATTTCTGCTTTTCTTCTGTTGGAAATTCTTACTGTTGACTGTGGCTTTAATTGGCTGATATAGGAAGGCCAGGAGTCAAATAAACCACATTGACTTGTAGTTTATTTTTTGAAAGCCAACTAGTTAACAACCCTTAGAACATTCTGATCTTAGCACAAATGCTCAATGTGCTCATACTTTATATGAAATAAAACAGTATGTTTTATTTCAATTGGTTGCTGTACAGTTGACAAAGGATTTCAAAAAGAAATTATGCTCCACTTTTCATCATCTTATTTTTCTTGTGAGCCAAATTACTTTAAAATATCCAGCCTTTGAAGATAATGGATGGCAATGGAAGAAATCATGCTGAGCGAAGTTAGCCAAATCCAGAAAGTTAAGGGTCAGATGGTTTCCCTTATTTGTGGAGGCTGGAGCTAAATCCAGGCTTGGGTGAAAGGTAGCCAAACTGACGTATTGGGCCCACCAAGGGCATAGCAACACATAATTTAGGGCAACCATAGCCATGTTGTGGGGGGAGGGGGTTTAGGGAGACAATCAACAATGTAGCGTACACTTTATCCTCACTGAGAAGTCAAATAATATGTATACAGTCATTTAATTCTGGAAAATTCACAATCATATATATATATATATATATATATATGGATATCTATATTTGTTAGGGGCATAATATAGAAGCATCAAGAGACTAGGGGTAAGTATGGTTTAGGATCAAATGCATATCATATTGTTTCTTTATGCACATTTATATTGTAAAACTCAATTCCTTAATAGAAATATATATTAAAAATAAAAATAAATATTACTAAAATAATAACACAACGTTAAAAAATGTTTCCCCCTACAGTGGGCAAATAGCTATTCACACTGATTTTAATCTTTCTCATATTCCCAATCTATCCACTATTACAACACTGTCAGATTAATGCTATTTAATACTTAATTACCCACTCAAATTTATCCAGTGATTTTCTAATGCCTGAAACCAAAACTATACATTTTCTGTTTGAGAGTCAAGGCCTCCAAGACCTGGTCCCATCCACCTTTGCACCTTTACTTTACTGAGCTCAAACATAATACCTCCACTCCATCCTCATTGAAATCTCTCTCCCCCTCTCCCCCTTTCTTTTCTTTTTGGTACTGGGAATTGAACCCAGGAGCACTTTACCACAAAGCTACATCCCCAGCCCTTTTTATTTTGAAACAGGGGTTGTTTAGGGCCTCAATAAGTTGCTGGAGGCTGGCCTTGTGATCCTCCTACCTCAGCCTTCCAAGTTGCTGGAATTGCAGCCCTGTGCCGTTATACCTGGCCTGGTTGATCATTTTATTATCCCCTACCCTCAACATACACACATTTACACCTCAGTTTTGCTTTCAGTGTTTTCCAATCTGAAAATCCCTTCCTTGAACTTTATTCAAATTCTTATTTGCCTTTTAAGGCTGATAGTGAATCTACCTTCTTATCTCCTATCCCAGGGGCTTCAAAGAAAGTTCATCTCTATATTTACCAAAGTTATATACCATTTTAGAGTCCACACCATACAATTTGGCATTTAATGATCTATTTCATTTTTTTAAGAGAGAGGGAGAGAGAGAGACAATCAACTTTATCTATGTTTTCATCTGAGGTATTGTTTTTCCGACCTTTCGCTGTGTATGTGGTGCAGGGGTTTGAACCCCAGTCCTCAAGCACACCAGGCAAATGCTGTAACCATTCAGGCACAGCTCCAACCCAATCTATTTCATTTTTATATGTGTTGGCTGTCTCATTTCCAAGCAGACTAGGTTAGAACAGGTTAACTCTATCATGCACTTCCCCGATTCCCTCTACCTTTTATTCTCTGTATTAGGACAATTTTGGTTGCAAGTGACGGAACCCTAATAAAAATTAGCATAAACAAAAATGGGATTATTTTGACTAATGTAAATAAGGAATCCATGATTATAACAGAATTCAGAAGCATATTTGAACCTAGATGCTTAAACATTGTCACAAATCAATCTTTTTCCATGTCTACTTTCCTCTGAATCAGGCACTCTTCCCAAATATAAGCAAAGATGGTCAGTAGCAACTCAGAACCAAAGTATGAACAGTTTAGTGAGCTCAGCAGAAGGAACACATATATTTCTGCATCATTCTAGAAAAAGAACCAAACCCATCATTGACCTGGATAGGATCATATCCTCAACCCTGAACCAATCACAGCACCTTTGATTAATTAGGTCTGGATCGCATGCTCAAGCCTTGAACTGGAGTAATGAGATCTTCCTCACATAGATGCAGACCAAGAATGATGCAGGGATAATTTTCCAAAGAAAAATCAAGACATTGTTATTCAAAGAGGAGAAAATTATTCTAGGCAGGCAAAAAACAAAAACAAAAACAAAAAAAAACCAGCTGTACGCCATAATTGTTTCACTTCCCATGTCATTTAGAACACTGTATTTATTTAATCAAAGGGTATGGTAAAAACATGTATGGTAAAACACAGCATTCAAAACAGTGGAGAGTTATCTTTTTGTTCTCCTTATGTAAACATTAGAAGTTATGTCAAGCAGAATTTACAGTAAAATAATACTAAATTAATTGTCCTCAGATTTTGAGTCAGATAGATTTAAAAATGACTGATTAATATAGTAGAAAGCATCTTAACTGAATCAAAAAATTTGTTCTTGTTTCCTGTGCCATTACGGTAGACACTGATAGACTTTAAGAATAAAAGATAGTCACATTGTGAAGTACGTTAAAAAATAAAAAAGTCTGGTGGCAAAATCATGATAACCATAAATATAAAAACTAACTACCTTTTGACTTCATGTACCACTATAGCGATACTGGAGCAGTGGCTCAGCAGTTACAGCACTTGCCTGGCATGTGTGAAAACGCCGGCTCGAACCCCAGCACCACGTGCACAGTGAAGTCTTGGAAAAACAAAAGCCACGAGAAAAACTAAATAAAATTGCTCTCCCTTAAAAAAATAAATATTTTATTTCTATCTTCCTCTGATATTGTCAGAATCCCTGTCCCTACCTCACCTCAGAGAATTAGAAACCTAACTGGACAGTACCTTTGGTAGCTGTGACTGTGAGAAAAGGCAGGGACATCAATAGTGGGGAAAGACTAGCAGCTGTGAGTGATAAAATGGAGGCAGTTGTACAAATAAGTCATTAACAGGTCAGAAAACCATGTGTTGAGAACTGCCTTATTAACCAGAGGGAACCTGGAATCAAAAGTTCAGTTTGAATGGATTAATCACTTTATCTCAAGAGAAAAAATATAGGGGAAAAAGTTTCATATATCTCAGCAGAAGATAGAAACAAAATGATTTGCTGGATGGTGACCAAAAGGCTATACTATACACTTGCAACACATTTGTTGAGTTGGAAAAACAACCAAAGGTGTTATTAAAACCAGTTCACAAATTAGTGTCAATTTGGCATGGGATAGGGCTAGAAGTATATAAAAAGTCCCAAATTAAATAGTGTTGTTAGTGATCCACATGATGGAAAAAAGTATGTGTTTGTTTTAAACTAAATTAGGGAGAAGAGTGGATAGGAAAAGAAAGAGAAAATTGGAATTTTAAAATCAGAGGGATTCAAATTCAAATGTTCACCACCATTTACTAGAAAGAATCATAACAAAACTAAGTTCTTCCCAGGCCTCAATTCCTCTGTGTGTAAAATGGGAATAACAGAATAAAATTCATAGGTTGCTCTAAGTATTAAATGAGAAAAGGCATGCAAGATATTTAGCATAATACCTTGAAAGTAAGTTATAATTAACTATTTTTTTTTCAGGGCTGAGGACCATACTTGGGGCCTTGGACATGCTAGGCAAGAGCTCTACCACTGAGCTAAATCCCCAACTCTCTATAATTAACTATAGACCATTATATTATCATTATTGCTATTAATTCTTCAGGTGAGTGCTTTGAAAGAAAGGATGAACTATCCAAATGTCTTTGGTTTGTGGAAGCAGGATTAGAAACAAATCCAAGGACAACTTAAATCAAAGTAGGTCTGACTGATTTTTTTTTTCAGTGCTGGGGGTAGAATTTAGGGCTTCACACATATTAGGTGAGCACTCTACAGCTACAGCCCCATCCCTGGACTGAATTCTTTAGCAAAGAAGAAGCAGAGTCCCTCATGGATGTTAAGCAGCTGACAGTCAGCCAGGAATTATTTTGTAAAATCAAGGATTGTGGGGTCCTGCTTATATCTGGATGTTTCATGTGCATCATATACTAGGATGTATATGTAGAAGAAATGCAAGAATGACTGTAGGACACACTTATGAGGATATATGTCCACTTGGAAATCACAAAGTATCAGGTAAAATCTGTTAAGTAACAGAGTTTTATAAACAATCTATAATTTCTAGAAAAGGAGAGAACAAGACAATAATACTCATCTCTCTAAGTAATCATTGTGCTTGAGTGAAATGTCCTAGCAGCATCTGGAAACCTAGAAATCACCAATACTTCAACTTCAGTTATATGTTGTTGCTACTTTTAGAACACTTGCTTGCACTCTATTCAAGCAAGGACACAGTTAGCTGGGGTCAGGTTTAAAGTATGATTCATTTTCAAATTTAAATGAATGGAGTGTATGCTCAGTTTCCACAAATTAAAACCTCTTCAAGTAGCTTTAATTATTTAGGTTTGTTTTCCTTACTCATCCCTCCCCACCCCCTGTAACATATCTGCTTTCAACGTTCAAATCCCCTGCTGGCTACCGTTTGGGGAAATTACTTAAACATGTTTTGAAACTGTCTTCAAATAAAAAATTAGTAACAAAATAAAATTTAATAAATACACCTTCACATTCAAAAACATTATGTAGGGCATGATGGAGTGGTGGCTTGGCGGTTACCGCGCTTGCCCGGCCTGCGCGAGTACATAGGTTCAAACCCCAGCACCATGTATAAAACTGAGTGTCAGAGCAACAAAAGCCATGTGAAAAACTCAATAAAAATTTATTTTCTCTCTCTCTCTCTCTCTCTATTTCTCTCTCTCTCTCTCTCCCTCTCTCTCTCTCACACACACACACAAATTGTCCTTCTCTCTTAAAAAAAAAAAGTTACATAGGGACTGGAGCAATGGCTCAGCAATAGAGAGCTTGCCTGGCATGTTCAAGGACCTAGGTTTGAACCCTAGCACCACATATACAACTAAGTGTTGGGGAAAAAAAAGATTTAAAAAAATTTTCTCTTTTTCTCTCTGTCTTTAAAATATAAAAATAAAAACATTATGTACATTAAGAAAGCCATATAGGGGCTGGAGCGGTGGCTCAGCGGTCACGATGCTTGCCTGGCATGCACGAGTCCTCGAGTTAAAACCCCAGCACCATGTACACAACCAAGTGTCCAAGGAGTGAAAAATCACATGGAAAACTAAATAAAAATTGCTTCTCTCTTTTTTAAAAAAAGAAAGAAAGCAACACATAAAGGTGTAAAAAAAAATGTATAGTTTTCAACAATGACCTAAATACTGTCCAAATAAGGGTAAAAATGGCCAGCAATTGAGACTAGCCAGTTGTAAAATTCAGTAGAGTATGATGATGCAGCTATTACAGTCATCCTTCAGTATCAGCAAGGAATTGTTTCTAGCAACCCAACTACCAACATCTGTGGATTCTCAAGCTCCTCATATAAAACAGCAAAGTATTTGCATATAACCTGCACATATCTTTCCATTTACTTTAAATCATCTCTAGATTACTTATAATACCTAATACAATGCCATGAAAATAACTGTCATACTGGTTTAGATAATAATGACAAGAAAAAGAAGTCTTAACTTGTTCAGTAAAGAAGCAGTTGTAATTTTTCAGTAAAGAAGCAGTTGTAATTTTTCAGTAAAGAAGCAGTTGTAATTTTTCAGTAAAGAAGCAGTTGTAATTTTTTAGAATATTTTTGGTTGAATCTGATGATATGGAAATTGCAGATACAGACGGTCAACTATACGCAATTTTAGAAGTAATAAGCAGGTACTGGAGTGGTGGTTCTGGGATTACAGTGCTTGCCTTGCATGTGCAAGAATGCAGGTTGTACCCCAGGCCCATGTACACAACGAAATGTCAGAGCAACAAAAGCCACATGAAAAACTAAATTAAACTAATGCTTTCTCTCCTGCCCCCACTGTCCCAATCTCTCTTAAGCATAAGAAATGATATTCTGCTTTAAACAAAAGATGTATTCCATAACTATTAATAAATTTTGGCTAAAATTATTAGGAAACAGAAAGCTAAATGAGAAAATGGGTAAAGAAGACTAATAGAAAAAAAGAAAAATAAATTATAAATAAATATGAGATCAGAAGGCATAAGATTGATTAAAGGAAGGGATAAAAAATAAAGCTTAGATGGGGCTCAGTGATTGAATGCTTGCCTAGCATGGGTAACAACCTGGAGTTCGATCCCTAGTAACACACACACACACAGACACACACACACACACACACACACGATCCCAAGTAACACACACACACACACACATATACACACAAACTTTGATTGTGTTTTATTGAACCTGAATTTTTGAAGAGGAATTGGGGTGTTAGGAGGAGGGAGGATTCTTTCACCCTCCATATCAAAGAGAAACCAGGATTTTAAGCCCACAGCCTGAAATTCTCTTGGGACTCTATACAGACCAGCATCTGTCACCATAATTACAAAAGGTGTTATCTGACCATCCTCATGCTACAATGTTAGGCTAGTGGTGTGAAACGAAACAAAATTTTACTTTCTTAACATCCTTTAAATAGGTGTTACTTCCCTTAATAGCACTGCTGTGCTTGGTCATGGAAGAAGAGAAACTGAAATCCTCATTCAGAAGCCATACTAGTGTTCTAGGTATCATTTTCAAGTCTGTGTATTTTCCCCTGTAAAATTCTCTAACTTCCCTAAAACTTAAAAGTTTTATGGTATTTTTCTTGTTACTTAGATGCTTTTAAATTATGTTTAATCTGCTCTCATTAGAAGTGGTAAATACTTTTTTTTTTTTAACAGAGGGACAGTGAGAGAGAGAGAAAGAGAAAATCAATTTTATTTAGTTTTTCATTTACCTTTTGTTGCCCAGACACTTTGGAAAGAGAGAATCAATTTTATTTAGTTTTTTATTTCACTTTTGTTGCTTGGACACTTCGTTGTGTACATGGTGCTGGGGTAGGAACCCACATCCTTGTGCTTGCAAAGCAAGCACTGTAACCATGGAGCCACCACTCCAATCCCTGTGTTAAACACTTTTGAGAAGTTCTTTAGATTTTGCCTTTGGAATGCATAATTTTTTTATTAGTTCAGCATGTTCTTACATATTGGAATGCAATATATAATTTAAAATTCTAAATTTAAGTTTTCTTATAATCAGATCAAAATAATTTCCTTTAATTTGCACAGCACCTTGTTTCCAAGTATTTCTTTTTTTCCTGGTATAATTGAATACTACAGTTTACTTCAGGATAAATACATAATGAGAGGAATAAAAGGCATATTTGATGATCAAATCTGAATTTAATTTTAACATTTACCCCAGGGGTAAATAAGAATGAAAAAAATAATTTGTATATGTCTATAACTCTGGCCATAGCTTAAATGATAAATATTTTCAGTCTTCAGTGAAATTTTCATCTAATATCCATTTTTTTAAAGAGAGAGGGACAGTGAGAGAGAGAGAGAAACAATTTTTATATAGTTTTTCATGTGACTTTCATTGCTCTGAGACATTGTTATGTACATGGTGCTGGGGTTTGAACTCATGAACTCACGCATGTCAGGTAAGCATCGTAACTGCCGAGCCACCCATCCAATCCTCCAAAATTTTTTTTTAAAGAGAGAGAGAGAGAGTCAATTTTATTTATTTTTTCATCTGGTTTTTGTTTTTCTAATACTTAATTGTGTATGTCATGCTGGGGTTCGAAACCAGGTCCTCACACATGCCAGACAAGCGCTCTACTGCTGAGCCACCGCTCCAGCCCCCTGAGTGTAGTCTTGATCTGCATTTCCCTAACTGCTAATGATGTTGAATATTTTTTATATATTTGTTGGGCCATTTGTATTTCTTTTTTGAGAAATGTCTGTTTAGTTCATTTACCCATTTATTAATTAGGCTATTTGTTTTTCTGGTATTAAGTTTTTTAGTTCTTTGTGTATTCTAGATATTTAATCCTCTGCCGAAGAGTAGCTAGTAAAAACTTTCTTGCATTCTGTAGGTTCTCTCTTTACTTTTTTTTTCCTTTTGGTATTGGGGATTGAACCCAGGGGCACTTAACCACTGAGCCACATCCTCATCCCTTATTATTTTTGAGATAGGGTCTTTCTAAGCTTCATAGGTCCTCACTAAGTTGCTGAAGCTGGCTTTGAACTCATGATCCTCCTGCCTCTATAATCCCAGAGCTGCTGGGATTACAGGTGTTTGCCTGATTCTCTTCAAATTCTTAATTGTTTCCTTCGCTGTGCTAAAGCTTTTTAATCTGATGCCATCCCATTTATTAACTCTTGGCATTATTTTCTGAGCTTTAGGGGTCTTACGAAGAAAGTTGTTGCCTTTGCCTGTATATTGGAATGCTGATCCCACTTCCCCCCCCCCCCCAGGAATAGTAAAAACTTAATTTAGAAGTAGAATTAATGGCTGCTCATTTGTTTAAACAAGAGATAAGAGTGACACCTAGTGTTCCTTAGGTGTATCTGTAATTTTGATTACTATTTTCATCAGTTTACCTTATCTATTGAATGTTGTATAAAAATGAATAAAAGGGAGACAAATGAAGAAGACCATCATGGGAACCAGAGAAATAACAGTAGGCATATAATTTCTGAAAGCTCAGAGAGGGTTCCCTGATCTGATTATCAGAAAATAAGGAGTAGGCCCCCCAAAATTGATAAAACAGGAAGGAGGAAGAGCCACAGGAGACATGACTGCTAAAAGCATTACTGTTAAAGGAAACAGAGTATGAATCAAGGTAGGAAATAAGAGCATGCCAAATTTACCTGCATGACAGTAAAGCAGGGGACAGTGAACATCTGGAAAGGAGACAGACTAGAAAGGAAGGCAAAGCCCAGATCAGGAATTGTACTTTCTACACAATGGGAAACCACTCCAGAGACAGCCTTGAAATTCAAATAAAGCTCTTGGCAGCATGAGGATGGTGTATGGGGGAAAGTATTCAAGACTAAAACTAAGATGTTACTGTTGTTGACAATGGTAGCACTAAGGAGAAAAACGAGTGGATTTAATAAACAAATGAGAGACAAAATCAATAATTAGGCTTGATGGCTGGATATCATTTTATTTTAGATTTCATGTAGATCATGTTTCCATCAATTAAATTTTTTTAAGAAAGAGGGACAGTGAGAGAGAGAAAGAGAGACAGAGAGAATCAATTTTTATTTTTAGTTTTTCATGTGGTCTTCATTGCTCTGACACTTTGTTGCGCATGTGGTGCTGGGGTTTGAACCTGCATACTTCCACATGTCAGGCAAGCCCAGTAACCACCAAGCCCCTGCTCCAGCCCCATCAGTTAATATTTTTAAGTGACAGGAAAGAGAATAAAGTTAGTGGGAGAGATGATTAACTCCATTTTGACAAACCTTGAGGTACATTGAAATAGGATGTGTCAATGCCAAGAGTCAATTAAATCTCTGGTTCTTGAAGCTCTGAGGGAATTAAGTAGGAGAGTTGAACTTACTTTCATCAGCATAGAGGTGATTGCTGAAGCAATGAGAATGGATAAGGGTATCCAAAAAAGCTATATTATATAGTATCCCTTATCCCAAATTCTTGGAACCAGAAATATTTTAGATTGTTTTAGATTTTGGATTTTTTCAGATACACAATAAGATATTATGGGGCTTATAACCAAATCTAAACAAAAAAATTCATTTGTTTTACATGTACCTGAAGATCATCTACATTTGTTTTACACATAGCCTGAAGGTAATTTTTTACAATAACTTTAGCATGCCTTGTTTTGACTGTAATCCATAACATGAGGTCAGTTGTGGCATTTTCCACTTGTGGTGCCATAACAGTACTCAAAAAGTTTTAGATTTTGGAGCATTTTGGATTTTGGGTTTTTGGATTAGGGATGCTTATCCTGAAGTATAAAATAAGAGTACAAATAGAAAAGGCATTGCTAATACTTAGCTTTGTTTGTTTGTTTTTTGTTTTGTACTGGGGATTGAATTCAGGGGTACTTCACCACCGAGACAAATCCCCACCTCTTTTTATTTTTTATTTTGAGACAAGTCTTGGTAAATTGCTGAATATCTAAGGCTGATCTCCAACTTGAAATCCTCCTGCCATAGCCTCCTGAATTGCTGAGATTATAGACTTTCACTACCATGCCTGGTGCTAATTCTTAGTTTCAAGAAACTGAAGTTACTTTCCAGAATATACTAGAAAGAAAAGAGACAATTTATTCAAACTTGAATTACAATTCACTGAAATGGATCAATATTTCAGAGGTTGCCTGTTGAGATCTTTCTGTACAAATAACAACTATATTAACCAAGACTCCTTCATCAAGGGAGAGAAGCTTACATTCTATTTAGTTTATAGAGTGCCCATATAATCTTCACCTTGCTTCCCCTAATGCTAACATCTTAAATAACTTTAATTCAATCACTTGACAATTTATTATCCCTGAAAAGATTACATGAATTCTAACCCATTGGGACATGACTTCTTTATCAATTAAGATGTGACTATTACATTTAAAAATATTTCCTTAAAATTAGAGAAAAATATTTAAGTCTTGAAGTACTCAAAACTGAAGACATTTGACATTTTCGCACCCTTTGCAATTTTATTTCATTTACTTATGTTTTGCAGCATTGGGAATCAAAATGAGGGCCCTGCACATGCCAGGCAACTGGTCTACCACTAAGCTAGTTACAACTCCAGCCCAAAGGCTGCATCCTGCAATTAACTGTATTTTAGACAAAAAAATTAACTTGTCTAGACAATAAATTGAACTTTATTTTTTACCCCACTAGAGAACCATTTTTAAAAAGTACTAGAATAATGACTGAATGCTAGACAGAAAATGTCATAAGAGAAATGGAAACTATATAAAAAGAGCCAGACATATGTTCAGTAGCTGAAAAGTACAATTTCTGAAATAAAAACATTCATTAAGTGAACCTAATAGCAATTGAAAATAGAAGAAAATAGGGTCAGTGTGTTAATCTGGGTCTTTGGAGCAGTGGACACCAAGAAGGATTTAAATATATAAGGATTTTATTAGTGGAAATGAGAGAAAATGGGGAGGGAGCTGGAAGAAGCTGTGAGAGCTATAAGATTATGATGCAAGCCTGACCCTAAGAGAAAAGAAAGGTAGTTTCGATAGACAGATTATCCATGCAGTCTAAGAAAGGTTTGGAAAAGATACTGGAGAATCCTTGAGCCAAAGCCAACCACTGGGGGAATTCAGTTATCTCCCAGGAACAGGTTTGCCTTAGTTCCAGGCCACACTCATTTGTCTCATGCATACTCCAATACAAAAGAAATAGTATATTTCAGAGTCTAATAGCTGTGATCCTTGAGCAATTACCCTCACTGAAGTTGGAAATCTACAGGTACATTCCTATGACTGGGGCAATCAACCACTTTTACTCCACAGAGTCACTTTTCCTTACAGGTCTGATAAACAGTTTCTTTCTGGTTCCTATGGACCTTCTTAATAACAGGAAACTCAAAAGAGGGAAGTTAGGGTGATAAACCTCAGCCCCTATTGTAGTTACTCTTAGGGCCACAGTGGTCCCATCCTTACTCTTCTCCCCATTCCATATTTCAATGTCGCGCTCGACCAGTGAGGTGGCAATAACGACATGTACACTCTGGTTGCTTGCGGAGCTCGCTCGCTCTCTATTCAGGAAGTTGTACCTCTTATATAGCGAAGGTAACCCAATCAGCAGGTTGTTGCTACGAGGAAGAAAACTCTGCTGCCAGCTCCTATTGGTTGTCCCTAGGTGGTCAGATATTGCAAGCATACGAACCAGGAACAGCATGAGGTCAGCTGACTTGGTTTGGCCAGCTGCCAGCCACCATCTTAAAGCTGCCTACGTGGCTTGGCCTCCAGGTGCCGCCTGCCACATTTCAAGATTGTATCTTCCCCACCAGTGCTCTGACCTTCATATAACAAATGTTCCTTGGCTAAGCATGCAAATGTCTCAGGAATTCTGCAATTCTGACTATTAGATTTTCAGCCTGCCACTCAAATATGCTTGCCTTTCCAATGCAGGGCCTCTTTGTTAAGCTAGGGGACAAAGATCTCTGGCTCATCCCCTTAGTCACTACATTTTTGTTAATAGTACCCAATCCCTCATTATCCTTTTGCAGAACATCAACATGATTAGGCAACTGCCAGCAAATTCCTTTGGCATTGTAGGCATCATGCCCATATTTTTCAAATATCTATGTTTTCTTACCTTTCACAACATTGCTCATTACTGATCCATTTTCTCATTTCATCTCTATTCAAATATTCAGCATCTGAGGTGCTACCATTTCCCCCAGAGTCTCTTTGCTCCACCTGTCAATGAAATAGCATCCTATATGCCTGCCAGGCAGTGGATGCGTTAGTCATAGATTTTCACCTTACCACTTGCTTTCTCAAACCACTCCCTATTTTACCTGTGTTATTTAGGTGCCCCCTCAAAGAAGATGCTATGAATGATTTAACATGAAAGGCTTTTTAGTCAGGGAAATGTTTGTTATAGCAGTGAGGTGGGAATTTGGTAAGGCTGTGATAGCCATCAGATCACTGGATCTAGAATGAAGGAGGGAGGGAAGGAAGGTTAAGCAGAAGTTTCCTAGGCTATCTTAAAATACTAAGGAAAATTCTGCAAGGCCATCAGGGAATCCTTGAGCCAAAGTCAGCCATTGATTAGGGCAATATTTAGAATCTCCGCCATGCTCAGTGTTCCACTGGGAGCAGTCTATGGGAACATGTTTGTGGCCTTAGCACAAACATGGTGATGAATTCCAGAGGGTAGAAACTTGGAGTCTATTATATTCCCTATAGCTAGAGGCCTGGGAGGCAATTCTCAAGACCATCACAGTCCATAAACCTGAAAAAGACCATTAGAAATTAAATTTTTGAGAGAAAATGACTAAAATTGAAAATAATGAAAAAGTCTTTTTCACCAAGATGGCACCAAAAGCAAAGAAGGAAACTCTTATCCCTTCCGAAGTTGGAGCCAAAGTAAAGACTTTGAAGGCCAAAAAAGCAGTGTTAACAGGCGTTCACAACCACAAAATAACAGAATATTCACACACCGCCTATATTAAGTGGCCCAAGACACTGTGACTCTTTTTTTTTTTTTGACATTGTGACTCTTGAAGCAGCCCAAATAACCTTTGAAGAATGCCTATAGGAAAACATCATTGACAACTGTGCTCTCATCATGTCCCCTGACCACAGAGCCTATGATGAAGAAGACAGCAGACAGTGACCCATTTGTGTTTGTTGTGGCTGTCCAGAGGAACAAGCACCAGATCAAACAGGCTATGAAGAAGTTTTGTGATGCTAATGCAGCCAAGGTCAATACCCTGTTTGGGCCTCATGGAAAGGACATGGCATATAGGTTCAACTCATTCCAGACTGTGATGCTTCATATGTTGTCAACAAAATTGGGATCAACAAAACTGAATTCAGCTGGTTAATTCTAAATATAAATTTTTTGCCATAAAAAAATAAAATAATGAACAGAGCCTCAGTGATGTGTGGAACAAGTGGTCTAGCATAAGTGTAATTTGAATTTCAGAGGGAGAAGAGAAAGAGAATGGAACTAAAAAACAAGGCTAAACAAGAAAATAGCTGGAATTTTCCAAAATTTGGTGAAAACAATCTACTCACATATCCAAGAAGCTAAATTAATTCAGCAAGATAAATACAAGAAAATTACAACTAGGTACTTTATAGTCCAATCACTAAAAATGGAAGTAAAGAAGTAATGGAAGTAAAGTATTGAAAGCAACAGGGTAAAAACACCACACCCAGGGTCTGGAGTGGTGGGTTAGCGGTTAGAGAGCTCACCTGGAATGTGGGAGGACATGGGCTCAAACCCCACCACCACGTACACAATGAAGTGTCAGAGCAACGAAAACCACATGAAAAACTAAACAAAATTTATTCTTTCTCTCTCTCTCATTGTCCCTCTCTTTAAAAAAAATTACACACAGATAAACAATAACATAAATGGTAGGTAATACTTCACAAGAAACAACAGATATGAGAAGATAATGGAAAAGCATTTTTTGTGCATTTAGAACAAGAACTAATACGGACCATGTGCTAAGCCATAAAAGAAGTCTCATGAAATTTCCAAAATACTGGAATTTTTTGTCGTGTTCCCTGAACACAATGGAATAAATGTTATAAACAAAAAATAAAGTAAAATTGTCTTTATTCATAGATGACATGACTATTTATACAAAACATCAAGAAGACTACACAAAAATAGATCTAATAAATGAATTTAACAATTATCAATTATATTTCTGTTTATTGGTAAATAATTGAAAAATGAAAATTTTAAACACTTTTATAACAACATCAAAAATATAAACTGGGGGATGGGGCTGCAGAGTTGGCTCAGCAGTAGAGTGTTTGCCTGGTATGCATGAGGACTCAGGTTTGATCCCCAGCACCACCACATATACAACTAAGTGGAGGAAAAATAAAAACCAGATGAAAAATTTTTTTAAAAATTAACTCTCTTTTTCTCTCTCTCTCACACACCCTCTTTTTTTTCTTTTTAAGAGAAAGAGAGACAGTGAGAGAAAGAATCAATTTTATTTAGTTTTTCATGTGACTTTTGTTGCTCTGACACTTCATTGTGTATGTGGTGCTCAGGTTCGAACCCATGTCCTCACACATTCCAAGCAAGCCCCATAACCACTGAGCCATCGATTCAGCCCTTCACTCTCTCTCTTTATAAAAAGGAAAAAATATATGTACATGAATTGGGTTGGGGATGGTGCTTAATGGTGAGTGTTTGCCAAGCATATGTAAGGCTCTGGGTTCTATCCTCAGCACTGCAAAAAAAAAAAAAAAAAGTCTATGTATATTTATTTATGTATTAGTTTATTTATGTACACACATACCACTTAAGAGTAAGACAATAGGTGAAACACACCTATAATCCCAGTGACTCTGGAGGCTGAAGCAGGAGGGTTGCAAGGTCAAGGCCCGCATCAGCAATTCAGGGAAGCCCTAAGTAACTTGACGACACTCTGTCTCAAAAGAAAAAATAAAATTAAAAAAAGGACTGGGAATATAACTCTGTGGTAAAGTGCTCCTGAGTTCAATCCCTGATATCAAGGAAAAGAAGAATAAGTTTGGAAAAATTTATAAAAATTGTGCAAGACTTCTACACTAAAAATGAAAAGCATTGAAAGAAATATTAAAGAAAACCTAAATGATGACATAATTCTGAATTTGGAAACACAAAAATGTTAAGATTAAGTGTTTTCCCATGTAGACCAATGGAATAGAATAGAGGACACAGAGACAAACCCACACAGCTATAGCCTTATGATGTTAGACAAAAGTGCCAAAAACATGTTGGAGAAAAGACAGCCTCTTTAACAAATGGTGCTGGGAAAACTGGATATTCAAACTGAGATTGGAAATAGATCCCTATCTCTCATGCTGTATAAAAATCAATATAAAATGGATGAAATACCAAAATTTTGAATCTGCTAGAAGAAAACATAGGGAAACACTTCAAGACATAGACATAGGCAATGACTTCCATTAGCTCAGAAAATAATAGCAAGAATTGGACAAATGGGACTGTATAAAATTTAAAACCTTCTGCACAGCAAAGGAAATAGTAGAGTGAAGAGGCAGCCTATAGAAAATAGGCTATAGAAAATCTTTGTCAGCTATGCTTCCCATAGGACTAATTATGCCAAATATTTACATATTACATATTACAGAACTCAAAAAATTTACCAAAACAAACAACCCAATCAATAAATGGGCTTAACATCTCACAAGAAGTACAAATGTCAAATAATTCTATGAAAATATGTTCAATGTCTTTAGCCATCAAGGCAATACAAATCAAAATTACATTGAGATTTCATCTCATCCAAGTAAGAATGTCTATTATCAAGAATACAAAAATGCTTAAAGGCACTGGCACAATATTTTCATTTGTAGAGCTTAACTCCAGTATGAATTCTCAGGTGACCAGTAAGGTTGGATGTTGCAGTAAAAACTTTGTTACATTCCACACATTTGTAAGGCTTCTCACTAGAATGAATTCTCTGATGGCAAATAAAGTGATTTTTTTATTAAAAAAAAAAAACCCAAAATAGCCAGGCATGGTGGTGCACACCTATAATCCCAGCAGCTCAGGAAGCTGAGGAAGGAGGATTGCAAGTTCAAAGCCAGCCTCAGTAACTTAGCAAGGCCCTGAGCAAGAACTTGTCTCAAAAAACAAAACAAAACAAAAAACAATCAAAAACTAGATTAGAGTGTGGTTCAGTGGTTAAGTACCCCTGGGTTCAATCCCTGATACAAGAAACAAATAATAATATAAAAGTAAAACAAATGTTGGTGAGAATACAGGGGGAAAGGAGCCCTTTTATACTATTGGGGGAATACAAATTAGTACAGCTACTATGAAAATTGGTATGAAGTTTCCTCAAAATATGAAAAATATAATTATCATGTAATCCAGCTATACCACTTCTGGGTTTATACCCAAAGGAATAATTAAAGTCAGCACACTATAGAGACACATGCATTCCCATGTTTATCACAGCATAATTTGCAATAGCCAAGTTATGGAATCAGCCTAGGTGTCCATCAATGGATGACTGGACAAAGAAAATGTGGTATGTATACACAATGGAGTATTATTCAACCATAAAGAATAAAATCATGTCCTTTGTAGGAATTTTGATGGAACTGGAGATTATCATGTTAAGCCAAATAAGACAAACTCAGACAAGTATCACATGTTTTCCCACATATATGGAATCTGGAGCAGGGTGGTGGGATAGGGAGATGACATGAAAGTACCAGCGTGAGTATTAGAGAAAAAGAAAGGGTTCAGGGGCAAGGAGGGTAAAGAAGGGTAATGGGGAGGGGATATGATCAAAGTATGTTATTTGCATGTGTGAATATGCTACAATGAAACCTGTTATTCTGCATAATTAAAATGCACTAATAGGGGACAGAGTGTCTGGCATGTGCAAGGATCCGGGTTCAAACTACAGCACCATGTAAACAACTAAGTGTCAGAGAAACAAAGGCCAGATAGAAAAATAATTAAAACTGATTCTCTCTCTCTCTCTCTCTCTCCCCCCCTTTACTTTAAAAAAAATGCACTAGTAAAAATAGTTATACTAAGGGCTGGAGTGGTGGCTCAACTGTTACAGCACTTGCCCTGGCATGTGCGAGGACATGGGTTCAAACCCCAGCACCACATACACAACAGAGTGTTGGTGCAACAAAGGCCACATGAAGAACTAAATAAAAGTTGATTCACTCTCTAACTCTCTCTCTGTCTCACTGACCTTCTCTCTTCAAAAAAAAAAAAAAAAAAAAAAAAAAAAACTTGTAGTGGGGCTGGAACAGTGGCTTCCCTGGCACGCATGAGGACATGAGTTCAAACCCTAGCATCACATATACAATGAAGTGTCGGAGCAATGAAAGCAACATGAAAAACTAAGTAAAATTAATTCTCTGTCTCTGTCTCTCTCTCACACACACACACACATACACTGTCCCTCTCTCTTAAAAAAAAAAAAAACTTATACTATAAAAAAAGATTAATAGACTTCCAAAAGGGAACTGTAGGTTCAACATGACTCCAATCAAAATCCTAAAAGACTTTCTCTAGAAATTGAAAAGTTGACTCAAAGTTTTATGGAAATGCAAAAGACAATCTTAAAACAATGTTAAAAAGGAAAAACAGCACTGGAAGATAAACACTATCTTAGCACAAGACTTTGTTTAAAGCTACAGATATGAAGACAGCATTGTAGTGCTATAATGATGGATAAATAGCTAATGGGAACTTGTCCCGGTCCAGCAGGTTCTGACCTGAGGGATGGGCTGGGGATGAGAAAAACCACAGGCCGGAGACCCGGAACGGTCTTTCTTTATCCAAGCTTTACTTCCCTTTTTTATATCCATGCTTTACATCTCTCTTTTATATACATATAGTAGATGTCTTAGTCCATTTGTCCATTTGTGCTGCTATGACAAAATGCCTGACATTGGGTGATTAGTTGATGGAGCTCAGGAGTTCAAACAAGTCAAGGCAACGTTGCAAGACTGCACTCCAGAACAAACATGGACAGCAATTTCTCACAGTTCTGGAAGCTGGGATGTTCAGGATCAAAGCATAGGCAGTTTCGGCTGCTGGCAAGAGCTCATCTTCCAAAGGAGCAGGACACCACATCCAGCAGAAAAGTGCGAGAGCTCTCGACCAAAAGAAGAGCTCTGGACTACTGGCTGGAGCCTCTTTTTTAAAGGCCTTCACCCCGCCCCCTTAAGGCCTCTCTACATTAGTTCGTTCATTGCCACACCTGGATTTCAGAGGCACATGTTTGACCAATAAGCCTCTACCTGCGCCTTTTGAAGAATCTAGAATAATTGGCAGGTGATACCAATGCAAAACGTCTGAAGCCTGTGTCGATACCCTGTTTTTCAAGCTTAACAATATACAATCTAGCAGCCCTTCCCGAAGGAGCTTATGCAAACAGCAACAATATCCAGGGCAGCTGATAAAGTAAAGGTTAGAACCCAACAAGAACTGAAATGGAAAGTTGAGAAATAGATCCATACTAATACACTTAATATGTGATGTAGGAATCAAGGCAATTCAGTGTGGAAAGGAATCTTTTCCAAAAATTGGTGTCCCACAAATTCTATCTCCCTTGACCTCCCCAACTGCTGATATCTGACTCTTCAATTCAGCAAGCGCGCTGGGATCTGTTTGGATTACTGCTCCCTGCATGAACCTTGGAAACCCTCTGGAAATCTGGGACAGTCATAGGTATGCCTTACGTTTTCATTTCTCTCAGGAATAGCAGTCCTGCACTGCCAGTTGTCTAAAGTCTGAAAACAGTAGTTAAATATATTCTATCCAGTTTTCTGATTGTGGGGTTAGGTAAATCCAGACCGTGTTATTTCATTACAGTTGAAACAGAAGCTTATCTGCAATTATGAAAGTGCTCACTAGCTGTGATTAAAACAATAGACTGTCATGAAACAGAAAATGCAAGACATGGAAGCAAGGAGTCCAATCAGGAAGCACTGCAAGTCCAAGTGAGAATGATGATGATCAGAGTAAGAAAGACCAATGACGATGCTTAGATTAGAGTAGCAGTAGTGAAAGAGAGGACAGGTTGGCTGCTGACGGCATTTTGGAGTAGGATTTGGTAGTGCCTGCTGATAGATTGGATTTGGGGCAGTGAAAAGAGGACAGACATAAACATTAAGAAAAAAGCAGAAGTTTTTCACCTGAAAAACTGACTGAATGCCATTTACTGAGAGAAGAGAACAAGGGTATAAATACAGTTTTTTTGTTTTGTTTTGTTTGCAAAGGAGGGTAAAGAGTCTGAAACTGTCATTCTTTGGAAGTAAAAAAGAAAAAAGAAAGAAATCATACCCCTCGCCCTGATTACTGTGTTTAAAAATGTTTTAATGTATTTTATTATATAGTATATTATAGAGTTTATGACATTTTTCTTTACACCATGAACTATTTGAACAGAGGGTCATTATCTTATTTATTTTGATGTCACATGTAATGTACATAAAAATGTGAAATCTGCCCTGCACAATGGCATATGCCAGTTATCTTAGCAACTCAGGAGGCCGGGCAGGAGGATTACAAGTTTGAGGCCAGCCTTAGCAACTTAGACCTTGTCTCAAAATTTAAAAAAAATTTTTTTTAAATTTTTGAACAACCATACAAGTTTTTAACAAAATAATATAAAATGTGTATAGATTCTGGATATTACAATTACCCCCAGGAATGCCCCCCCAATTACCCACCCTTATCCCTCCCTTCCC
>PVKS010032539.1:0-22456 GCA_004027875.1 Aplodontia rufa | reverse complement strand
TTATTCTTCCTTGCTGAATAAACAAGGATTTATCGGATGGCATCTTTCTCCCCAAAGCCGCAGTTCTGTTGGGGTAGCTTCCCCAGACATCTCTTCTAAGAGTTTTCTGGTAACTGTTTCTGCCCTCTACCCCAGAGTACGAAAGTTCTCCACCTACCAAGGGCACTGCATTATCCCTTGTTTGGCTGAAAAGCAACAGTATAGTCATTATAACAGTAGTTAAAGCCTCCTTTGATGATTCAGCCTGTACATGCTGTCTCTTTCCTCCTGGGACCCTGAAAGATTTACTGGGGGTGAAAAAGTATAAACAGAATCTGCTGTCATTGCATGTAATCAAACCTGAAGGCCCAGTGTTGTAGGCATCTGATGTGTCCAGTTGGCTGGGCTCAGAAGAACCTTGTGTCTGGTGGAAAACTCTGCTGCCACCATGTTGGAATCGTTAATAATTTCTGAACAAGGGCCTTACGTTTTTATTTTGTATTGGGCTTCACAGATTATGTAGCCATTTCTGCAAATACGGTACAGATGTTGGATACAAATACGACACTAATAACAATGACATGTTTATTGAGGTCTTACTGTGTTTCAAATACTGTTCTTAAAGTTGTATGCATTTTCACTCATTTAATCCTCACAACACCCAATGAGAAAAGTGCTATTATCATCTGTATTTTCAGATAACGAGTCAAAGACTTAACAACAAAGACTTAACTTCCTTTGGGCAAGGAAGTAACTTGCCCAAAGTCACACTGCTAGTTAAGTGTAGAATATCTGGCTTCCTCTGTGCCACTCTGCTTCTGTGACAGAAGCACAGAAAAGAAAGCAATTAAGTTTAATTTTAAATTAAAGCCATGTGAGCAGTAATATGTCATGGATTTAAGATTCTGGAAAGAACTATTTTTCCTATATAGGCAGGCTCATCAGAGAGCCAACATAGGGGCAGAAAATCTGCAAAACAAATGATATTGAATTTCTAGTATCATGATAGCATAAAATAGCTGAAGGATATTTGCAAATATTACAAAATCAAATATTTTCTTGATTTTTGACATAGACATCACCAAAATCTAAATCAGATTTATGCCCGTTGATCCTGATCTTTTTAAACTGTTTTATGTCTATTTCAAAAAACCTCTTTTAACTAAACACAATAAAGCCAGTAACATCTTTTCGAAAGAAATTAAACAATATCTAAGAGATAATTTAATTCAATGTATTTATTTCTAAAATACAGAATCATTTCTTGTAATGAAAACACCAGTATTCAATTGCTTATGAAAAGAAACATAAAAGGAGACATTATGAAGACAAGGTATTCATTGCCTTAGAAATTGTAAAATTGCAGATTCCCATTTTAATTTCTACCTAAAACTATTCAAAATTATGTAAGGATTTGATATATAAATGCTATCTAAGTGTTCTTGAATTCCCTGCCTTCCAGGCAGAGGATGGTGTGCTCTCAGGATACGTTTGTTATTGTTTTCTTCTCAAAGTAATGAAGATCTTTCTTACTAACATACAAATGACTTTTCTCCCTCATTTTAAACATTGTACAGTTTAATAGATTTTGTCTCTACCTTTTCAGGTTATAGCCTATCCACCATCGTTTCAATAAGAATCAGAAACCAGGGGTTACCACTTTGTTTTGTGGATTTTCTTAAGCATCACTGAAAAAAAAGCAGGTGAATACTTCTACCATTTTTTATCTTACTGCCACACTTTGTGGGCTGAATCTTAACCATCCCAATCTGACATCGAAATTCAAACAGTTCTCTTTCCCCTCCCAAGTAAATGAGCTGGTTGTCAGAACAGAGTGGTGTGTTTTAAAGAATATCTTAGCCAAGGGTATTATTTTAAGAGATGAGCAAATGGGGAGGCTCCACAGCACAGCCAATAAAATATGAACCAAAGGTGCAAAGAAACACTCATAAATATTACTTAGAACAAGGGATTCATTGTTTCCCTCCAAACCTTCAGTGGCTCCTCTGATCTCAGCCCCTCTCGGTGCGTCAGGGAAGGCTCTTCCTTTAACCTGTGGGTTTTTTTTTTTTTCAAGTTAAGCTACTACATTATTTATGACTGTAAAAGTGAGTAGCCGTCTGTATGTGCCTTGTATACACATACTGAGACACCCGCCCCCTTTGCCCCACTTGAGTATTTTAGTATGGAAGGATGAAAGCGTTTTCCCTGGAGCTGGTGTGGTTGGGGATGTTGAATTAGCTGCCCTGTCAGTATGAGGTGGACTGAGGATTTCCCAACACACCCTCCACCTGCACAACTCAATGACCAGCCTTTATGGACTCCTTTCAGTCATTTTGTTTCTTGCAAGTACTTTTTAAAAACTGTTTTCTTTCTGTCTCATCATTATTGTTGTATGCCTCCAGTTATTTCTCTTCTGAACTTAAAAAAAAGAAATAATAATTCCTTCACTATAATGACGTGTGCTAATTAAAAATAATATACGCAAACGCTTTTTTATGAACTAAGTGGGAACTGAATGTTTGATAAGTTATTTGTGTTCAGTGTTGTAGTCTTTCACTTTCCTTTGAATTTCCCCTTTATGTTTTTAATTGTTTTTATAAAATCATAAAGGCAAAGAATGATTAAATTCTCTCAATGGGAGCCTCTGAGAGCAATGAGGAGGCACTGAAGAATGGGATGAAGGAGAAGCAATTACAGGGGATGGCAGAAGCCAGGGCTGCTCTGATGCCCTGGGGAGCTTTGCTCCCAGTGGGTGGAGGCTGCAATTGGCACATCACAACCTTTTCCTTCTCAACCAGAGAGAAAACAGGAGACTGTACCTAAATTCTCAAACTGGAACTAATTGATTTTCAACTAATCTAAGCTTCTAAGTATGACGAAACTAGGACCAAAGGCAGACCCCAGGAAGGTGGGGTTGGAAAGGAGAGAGGTACCCAGAAAGCCTGAGGCTAAAGAGACCACAGAACTAAAAAGAAAAGACCAAAGAATGCTGGGGGTGGGGCAGGGAGAGGAGACCAGAGAGAAACCGAAGGGAAGAGAAGAACCTGGAGGGGATCCTGGGGCCAGTCCCAAAGTCCTAGCCCCTAAGTTCATATCTTCCCATTCCTGCTGTTATTTTTTATTAAACTTTTGAAACTGGCCATTTGTCAATGAGCATTACAATTTTCAAAAACTTTTAATTAAACTATAATTATAACTATCTATGGCAACCATGCCAGTCATGTGGCAATCAAATGTTTCTAATTGGAAAGTTAATCCTTGTGGTCATATTTATGAATGTGAAGGGTCACTGAAGAACAGAAAAAAAAAAATTCTCTGCCCTTGGCAATGTCTTTCTGTTTAAAAGTTAAAAGTTTTACAGAATGACTGGTGTTTTGCCCAATATTAGCATTGGTTATTCCAGGCACAGTCCATGAATGCATACTATACTGGTTTCAGATTATCTTTCCTCTCAACCCATCCCCCACTACAAAAAAAAAATCCTTGCATGTGTTTATGGGTGTGTTTATGTTACACAGGTGTTAATAACCCTGGTGGAGAGACTGCATAGATAGGCATCTTCAGGTAGATCTGTATATAAATTCCTCTCCCCTGGGCACTTGAGTCAGCCAGAAACAACAATAAATATCAATGATGTCTTTCAAATCTGTCAACTTAAAACATAAGCATTTTTTTCTCTTCCAGTACCAGGACAGCCTAATGATATGGAGAAGGGCTTAATTTTAAGCTTTGGAATGCATTCTTTTCTTTCATATCTAACAGACAAAATATGTTATTAGAAAACATGAAAAAAATTAAGCATCCCATTTATATGCTTGAGCATTACTATATAGTCTTGAAATATATCTAAGGATTTGACTGCAAGCCAACTAACTAATCAGTAAGCAGTTACCATTTATAAACCCAAAGTTCAAATCCTTCAGAAAAGAATATGTAGACAAAAAATAAGATAAAAGTACATTTCCTGTGTTTACTGTTTTGTAATTTCCCCTAAAACATCTATAATGTTATGTCATTTTAATTACACTATGAAGAAATTAAATAAGCAATGGTTTCTAATTTTAAAAAATCTTAGAAATACACTACATGCTAATCTTTTTGTAAACAAGAAATATACTCAAATATTTAAAGCACATATCTAGTTATTACTTTCATTTGTGTAGGTTTTTAATATACAATAGCTCATAACACCATTAGGAAAGAGATGTTAAAAAAGGGGAAAAAAGACAGTAAGATGTTTTTGTTACTAACAAAATAAAGTGGTATTGATTTAGTCAAAATTCCACTGATATTCAACAGTGCTAGGAAAAACAATAGAATTCAACCTGTAAAGGTCTCCTACTATAGGACTGACAAAATCTGACCTAATAATAAAACATACAAGAGAGTAGAAAGTTTGTCTCCATACAATTAATCATTTACATGTTTCTTCAAAGTGAACAAATCACTTAAAATAATTTAAAGTTAAAAATGACATCTTTGATTTTATACTTAAATGTAAACATATAATCAATTTTTTACATTTCATTTTGACTCTTAGTACATCAATCGATTTTTTACTTATGAACAAAATTATCCCACTAGAAATTTTAAAAGCAGATACACCAAAATACATTGCACATTTTTTTAAAAAGTAGATATTTCATGAAATATGATTGTGAGTCTGGATTAAGTTTGGTTTTGATAAACAAAACTTGCGTTGGAAAAATGCCTTTCTGAATGACAAGATAAATGCGCAAAATCTGTTATTTGGCTTGAAAATGACAATATGAAAGCATTTTTTAAAAGGATTCGAGTAGATCTTTCTATATAATCCGTCTTATTATGGGAAATGTTAACAGATTCTTTCCACATATTTATATATCCAAATGACTTCCTGAGTACAAATCCATTGCTATTGCTAATTTGACTCATTTCCACTTAGTCCCCACTATATACAGAGTCTTTAAGATATAAAACAAAAAATAAAATTCCCCTGAGTCTTATAGGAACATGAAATATGTTGCAGGTAATATTCTTAGTGCAGTTCATAATGATATTACATTTATACCCCTTTCTTAGTGTGCTTTGACCTGTTTTACTATGGAATACTACAGAAGTTAACAAGCTTCTACCAAGTAGGGATTGGGTATAAGGAGTGGATATATTAGAAGGCATGTACTAAGGGTAATAAAATTGTGGTTCAATTTTCCTCTGAGACTCCTGGAAGAATTCACCTAGTATCTGAATCAGTAGTTTCTTATGAGACATTTAGTTTGGAATTATTAAATGACAAAGAAATCAATATGGTTTATTAGGACAAACCACTATTCAGCAGTTCAAGTATGACAAAAATAAAGTTTTCTAAAGTTTAAATCCAATACTGTTTCTCTCAAATTAAATAAATGACTGTGTTTCTTGGTGATAAACTTATACACCACCGTTTTATTACAATTTGAACAAAATTATTAGAATTTAATTGATTTAAAAATGTCTCAATGATAAAAAATTCTAGAAATCACTTAATGATTGTTTATTATTGCTTTTACTTTCTTATTGTATGTAGATTTATAAAAATTAATGACATGAATTCAAAAAGAAGTTTTATAAAGTAATAATATACTTGTATTGTAAATGATAAAAATACTCAAAATAAAATATATTGTTAGAATATATTTATGACTGAGTTATTGTTTTTTAAAATACATAGCATATCCTTTGTCAGATTTCAGATGAGCTCACCAGATATGTTCAGGGATTTATTTTTTGAATATGCAAATTATGCTAGATTGGAAATTTTCTGTGAAAACATAATTCATTTAAATTCTTGAATAATACTTTAGAAATGTTACACAGTCAAATGTACTATGAGCCATATTTTCATGCTTCTTACACTAGGAAAAAGGAATCAAACTAATCTGTAATTTAACTCTATTTTTAAAGTCTAAGTGTAACCTGTTGATTATATATAGAAGCAGATCCCTGTAGAATACCTGATTAGTGCAGCAAATGATGACTTATCAGAACTTAATAATGAGAGCTTTGTCTCTAACATAAGACATAATGATTTATTAAACACCTTATCCTTCATGCTAGGAGTCCTTGCTAAAAAGCAAATGAGCAGAGTATATTAAGCAACATATATTTTAAAAGCATCCATGTATCATTAAGATTTGTTGCTTTATGACTTTTCAAAGAATATTTCCTTTGAGATGCATGAGGAAGTTTTTAATTAAGTGCGTAATAAAACATGTCAATTTTAAGTCAAAGCAGATTGCACTTTTAAAATAGTGTCTTAAAAGTTCTTACATTATAAAATTCTCTGTTTTTTTTCCAGTTGATTAAACTTTTAGGTAAAAATTTTAGTCTTCAAAAATTAAACATTCATTGTTATTTTCCTTTGAATATTTGATATTAAATTCACCTTTGGTTTTTACTAAAATATTTAAAAGAACAGCATCTTTGTAAAATCATTTTGAATTGGTAAAATCTTTACCATTGTCAGAGGGAATTTAGAGCACTAATTTACCATTTGATATTGTTAATGTTTAAGAACTACCCTTAAGTAACAGCACTGAGTAAAATGTAATTTTAAAAAATCACTCACAAATATTGTTGGTACTTATAGAAATCCTCAAATAAATATTTTATCTCAAATAAAAGGAAAAGCTGTATATAGGTAAAGGATTATCACAGCATGTTTTACGTTTCTCTTGCCTGTGGAAAAAGTCAAGTAGGTATGGCATCTTTTAATCATCACTGTTAAGATATGTTAGGTTGAGACATCTTTTCTAAAATAGTTTTCACAGGATTTCAGAATTCCTCTTGGATTCTTTGATAGTAATATTTTACCATAGTATTTGATCTTGGTTACTTTCATACCAATATTTTATAGTAATTTCTTCCCCTAGATGACAGTTTTTAAGTAGTATACAAATATATATGTTCTTTAAATTTCTAACCAAAAAAATGGTTCAGGATGTTACTTCTACTTTCCCATATGTGCTTGTTTCTTGTTTCTTTTTTGCCTAAAGCATTACTATGTTCATTAAATTCCCCCTTTTAGACTATGACCTTTTTCTTCATATATTTAAACAAGGTTGAAATTTTAACAAGATCTGAAAAGACCCAAATCTACCCAAACTATAACTTAAATTTTAGCTTTTCACACTAAATATCTATAGAGATTTAGATACAATTACATGGATATGACTTTGTTGCCTAAAGGGAAATCTTACATTATATCCATGAAAGAAAGGAAACAGAAGCTAGAGAGGAGAGTTATAGAAAATGACTTTATATAAACACGACCACCTACCAAGCAGCTACTTTACCATTAGGAAAACTTCCGCTTTGCAATAACATAGATTAGCAAATAAATGAACAACATACCTAAGTTGACAAAGCTCATGACCATGTCGGCATCATTCAGAAAGTTGGTGTCATGTAGGCTGGCTAGAGGAGGACTCTGGGTGGTCAGAGGAGCTGTTCGAGATAACTGAATGCGACGAGAATACCCATTGGGAGAAGCTGGGTAGCCCTTTCTTGCCCCTCTGGTCTCTCCTGCCAGGGTTGCCCTCACCGAGTACTCTGATTCTTCAGGATTTTCTTCATTGGCCATCGCATTGTACAGGTCCAGCATGAACAGAGGCGCAGAGGATGCTTGTTTTCCAGGTGAAAATGGTCTGGGTCTGTGAGGCAAACCCAAGATAGAGAGAATTTCCCTCTGTATTTCCCGTCTTTCGTGGTTCCGTAGTCTTCTATAAATAAAACTGGAGTGAACATGATTGTCTCCCAAACCTCCTTTTGCATAACCCACTAGAACCCAGCAGCTCCAGAGGAAACCCACAACACCCCTAAGAAAAAGTACAGTCAGATGCATTTTTGTCCAAAAGCAAAAGTTGATATTTTTAGTCCTTCTTGTCCTTGTTTTTAAAAAGAAATCTAAGTTGCTAGGAGGTACACTTTCCCAGTAGCTGTAAAAACAAATTTACCTATCTTCATGACAGTGACATTTCTGAACACGACATCCTCACTGATTTTCCTGTCCTATTTTAAATATTTTGGAAAGTGTCAAGAGTAGTTATTTCTAGGAAAGCTGAAACTCAGATTTCCAATTATCCACAGTTGTTAAGAGTTTTTGCTGCATTGATGTAGCAGAAGACGGCTAATAGTATTTGATCAGATGACCTATGCATTCCTATATGAATTTATGATAATCAGGCCTTTGGTATTTGAATTAACGG
This sequence comes from Aplodontia rufa, assembly GCA_004027875.1. Classification (NCBI taxonomy): domain Eukaryota; kingdom Metazoa; phylum Chordata; class Mammalia; order Rodentia; family Aplodontiidae; genus Aplodontia; species Aplodontia rufa. The sequence continues at coordinate 14,249 of PVKS010032539.1, read as the reverse complement.
AAGCTGATCTTCTGATAAACTGTAGTTCCCAAGTTATCTTCACTTGCTCTTGAGTTCTTCTCAACCCTTGAGCTCTTTCCAAGATAAATCCTGATTTCTGAATCACAGATCTATGCTGATCTGCACCTTGGTGTTGGAATATATATTTGTCCGGCAGCTTGGTGATAACTTTAACATCTTTTGTATCGTCTTAATGTAAAATAACACTCAAGGTTGTACTATTCAAGTAAATGTGTTTCCCTGAATTTACTTGAAATCCTTCCTGTAAATCCATTCAATCCCTTTCTCCTTCTTACTGTTAATTCCACCTCCAGCAGGCACAAATATACCAGCCCTCTTCCAGAGAGATCTAAAGAGTAGTGTAAGCACAACCCTGCTGGGAAAGAAGAGGCTTCTCATTGTAATTTGAAACTGGTAAAGCAAAAAGAACTTAACCCTTTTGCTACCAGAAAAGCCTCCATTTTCACAATTTTATAACCTCACATCTAACATAGAACAGTGATGTATGGGACACACAGATTCCAGGGGGAATAAAAGCCGGTTTTCAAGTAACAGACTGAAAATTTTGCTACCCATTTTATATAGCACTCCTTTAAATCTCTCTCTTTTTCAATGACACACATTTAATACCCTTCTACATTAAGTCTCAGGTTGTGGCTAAGTTAACATGATATGTCTCAGTTCTATATCAGATTATTTCCACTTTTTTTTTAAATCATTGAAGTTTTCTTCTTAAAGAAAAATAAAATAAAATGACAGGTTGAAAACCAGGGTTACTTTTTTCTAAATGATAGCCAGATCTTTTTAAATAAAAAAGTAGAAATTTAGTCATTTGTAAATGTATCTTACAAAACAGTATTTACAATAATTCAGTAATAGTGATTAGATAACACAGCTCTAAGTGTCTTTACAAATCAAATGTTTAAATGGAAAAGTATTTCCATATTTTCCTTATTAAATCAGTACAGTTGAAATACAAATGTCTTAAGATGTTGTATCATGATTCTTAAGTTCTTTCAGTTAAAATATAGACAGTTTTTCAAATTAGCTATTTCCCATAAATTGTGCTGAATACTCTTGTTTTAACTGATGCAAATTACCAAAGTAGGCTTGGATTAAATATTCTTCATGACTACATGCAGATTGAAATTTGAGTTTCCCAGATTTGATGGGTAAAATGGGGAAAGCGTATACCTTTCTAAAATACCATACTTAATCCGAGGAAATGAGAAAAGTACGTGTTTATCCTTAATGTTTAATGCCTTTAAAATTTGGAAGTCTGCAATATTTTTGTGCAGCTATAATTTTCCTCACAAGCACTCACTAAACCTTAGGGCTCACAGTACTTTCATTGTCTGGGATAGCATTCTGATAGCAACATAAATTTACCGAGCAAATTCTAGAGTTGTTATGAAATTTTAATGTTTTTCCTTTACCTAAAGGTGCCTGGTTTCTTGTTTAATTTCATTTTGCATATTTCCTCTGAGTGCATAAAGCAAAGTCATATTTCTCACAAGTGTTCAGTTTATTGGTGAATAATGCAACATGCTGAAAGGGCTTGCAGAATCCTATTGTATGCATCATTTTTTTTGCACAAGCCCACGACATTAAAGCTTGATGATGCTGGGTAGTATTTGCTTTGCTGAAAGTTCTTTATTAATAGTGCCACAGTAGCAGTTATTGCAAAGACCAATAGAAGTGCAGATTGGAAGTGAAGAAATACTATTTCAACAAAAAAGGGCTTAAAATATATAAATTCTTGAAATTATTTATTTACTATTCAAACCAAGTTAATGTTTTTTGGTCATCAATAGAGATTCAGATCATTTACTTTCAGGTAAAAGATTCCTCTGCATTTATAAAACATAAACCAGATATAGTATGTGACAGTTTTTCCTCTGACTTTTAAAATAGATTATCAATATTATCAATTTGCTTCATATTTCAGAGCAAAGCATAGAGTTACAAAGTAAAAATTCACTACACTAGAATAAGAAATCATTCTTAAGAAATCATTTCACATAAAATATATGTGAAAAATAAAATCAAGGTTAGTTGTCACAAGGCTCCAAAATTCATTTTGTCAAAGTGTGATTCATAGTATCAATCAGTATAATTATGATTTAATTGCTTACCCAGGCACATAGCCTTTCTTATTGGAAATCAATTACTTATATTCTTAGTCAGAAGTTTTAGTATTTCCCTTCCCCTTACCTCCCTTCTAACTCAGAAAAGATTTGGTAAACATTCATTTTTTTTCCCAAAAGATCAACATGTGCACTGAGAAAAAGAAAACAGAGAAAAAAAAAACTTTCAGGAATAAAGGTGAAATGCTAGCCACTAAACAAAAAGTTTGATTTATTTTTAAGGAAAAGTAAATGCATTTTATTTTATCATTTGAATTCCTAGGTAGGATTTATATCATACTATAAGAAAGCAAATTGAAAAAAAAAAGTGTTTTGCGATTTCAGAACATAAACTTAATTCCGAATTTCAGAGTATGTATTTTAAAATTAGACAAGGAGTTAAACACACTGAATAATCATATTCAGGAAAGAAAAGGTAAAGACTGAAGAAGGATGTGAGTGATCACAAAAATCGTTCCTAAAGATAAGTACACTTCAAGGAGAGGAACCATCGTAAAAATCCACCCCTCACAATGCAGTTTTAGCTCAGGTGGGTACTACTGATACATGTGATCTCTGACAGGGAACAGAGATAAGGGCAACCACATAGGAAGAATCTCTCTACTGTCCTTCTTTCTGTTCAGATTGTCTTTTTTTCATTAAATTTAGACACATTTATTCCATGGATATAGAAATCAACCACGTCCAATTGGCCAATTTTATTTCTCCAGGTTTTCAAAAGAAATAACTCAACAGAAATTTGAGGCAATTGCAAGTCAGTTTTGTTCTAGAGGGTTCTTCCTATTTCACTTCTACTTTTGTTGTTGGTGGTGCTGTTGTGTTGCGTTCTCCTTGAAACAAAATCTACCATCAGAAAATGTGACCCCAGAAGAAGATGGAGACACCCAAGGGAAATGGTATCTATGTTCCTAAATTATCTCTCAGATTTGGGAAATAATCCAAAATCGTTTGAATATGATCATATAATCTTTAAGCAGAAGCTATCTTGGGTTATGTTGAGGGGGTAAGGCAAAAAAGTGGAGATGAGCCTGGAAGAGGTTGAAAAGACTGGCAGCAGTGGAGAATTGTGGGAATGTAACCCCTTCTGGAATCACAGTGCCGAATAGTGCTGCGCACGGGCATAACAGCAGCATCTGTGATATTAAAATGCCTTCAGTTTGCTCTCTTTTTAAGCCAGAAACATAGCAAATGTACAAACAGAGGATGTTGTGTATAGCACTGGTCCAAAGGAAGGCAGAGCAGTGCTACAACACCACCATCTGACTTAGATTTGCTGCAGTAACCTGAAAGGGATCACAATCGTGGCATAATCGTGCTTCTCCTCCACCTGAGTACTAGCTGTTAAAGAAAACTTAGAAATGAATACCCAAACTTTGGAAATGTTTGGCATTAGTTTTAATGAATGGTGGCATTACTGAATAGTTTTAAGTGAACAGAGGACCTGTCAAAGAGCTTTGAATCATTTGCATGTTTCTAAGATGGTATTGTTTTATTTTGTGACAGTAGGGATTTCTAATAATTACTTATAGGGAAAATAAAACAATATTTAATCATTAAAAATGGATAGTATTAAAGGACCACCAGTCTAATGATTGTATCCAAGAAATGGACCCCAATTACCTTACACCAAAACATTGGGTCAGTTTGTTTGGCAAGATACTACTTCATCCTTCATCAATATCAAAGTGTTTTAAGTGATTAGGAAGGCTTATCCGTAACTAGTAATGAAGTCTTCCAAGAAAGTATATCTTTATTTGTAGAGTACATTGTAATTTTAAAAATTTACTCACAATAATTGAACATGTGGGATTATTTATTAATTCATTTATTTATCCAACTAACATTTGTCATATGCCTGCAATGAAAATATTATGTGCTACATATTTCACATAAACAAAAAATTCAGATAGGTTCACATTGTTACACTCTTTACAGTCATATGGCATTACCCTTTTGATTGATACAAGGGCATGAAATTTTTATTTAAATGAACTTATTAATCAAGGGATATTTCTACTCTCCCCCCACCCCACACATATTAGCTAGAATCCAAGAGGAATAAAAATAGGGGCTGAGTTTATTTTGCTCACCAATGTGGAACAGTACATATTAGTATCTCAATGTTTACTAAACAATTGATTTTTTTAGAACATTTCTCTCTAGAAGCATAGTTACAAGGATTCACTAAATTGACAAGTTGATGTGCTGCTCTATCTCTTAGTACCTAGATTTCCCTAACCTCTCAAATGTTTTAAACAAAACAAAATTTGCTTATCTTAGGTCTTAACCCAAAATTATGAACCCAATTACAACATTCTAGCAATATTAACGAATTACCATGACTCAGAATGAAAAGCATTATGCAATAAGTTACATTAGCAATTACAAAATATATTGGTCTATCTTTGTAGGGAAAGCCTACCAAAATAAAGTCTTCCTGAACCCTTAGGAGCAGCTTCTGTTCCTGTTTGTTAATACCTCATTCCTTGAATTACAATGGCTTATTTTATGGATTTACTTTTGTTTCAGTGGCAATTTTTATGGCCCCTGTTACAATGCAAGAAGCCTAGAAAATGAATAATTTTGCTTTTAACATACATTAGCAATTAATACCACACCACCAACTGAAACACAACAGAGAACAACTACACAGCAGACTCTGGGATGAGATAGGGCATAGGCAAAAGCCCTGACTAAGGCATGTAAAGTACTGTTATGGGTTGGATGAAAGGTGTCATCCAAAAGCTCTTTTAAGACAATGCTGAAAGACTCAGAGGTAAAATGAGTGAGTTAGCAGAGCCTCAACTCACAGAGGATTATCTAGCAACTGAAAGCTAGTAGGGTGTGGCTGGAGGAGGTGTGTCTTTGGAGGCATTTGGGATACATATTTTGTATCTGCTGAGCTGAGTTTCTCTCTCCTTCCTGGAGCCATATCTCCACCAGTTTGGTGCTGCCAGATTCTTCCACCATGATGTTCAGCCTCCCCTTAAGTCCCAAGGAAGGGACTCTGCCTTCTGTCGATTAAGATCTCCAATACTATGAACCCCTAAATAAACTTTTTCTCCTAAAATTGTTCTTGTCAGTCTTTTAGTCATAGCAGTGAAAAAACTGACTAAAACAGGAACCAAAGTTTTTAAATCCACACTATGCAGATGGTTGACTCTAATTACAAGCATCCTAACAACAGAGTGACCAATTCAAAACACAGAAATGTGATACTTCAGTGAAAGACACAACTGCCAATTTACCCCAATAATCCCCATCAACAGCAAGGTGATCACCAATGGAAAATAAAATCTATAAATGTCAGTAGTCCTGTGATCAAAATGAGACATTTAAAATACCTAACACAAAAGTGTCTTGCTCATCACCAGCTTGCTATTATTTGTAACATTTTAATTAAAGGACCCTAATTTTTATTAGTATATTTTGTCCCAGGAAATAGACAATATTTCGTAGAGTCTTCTTCAGAAACTTTAGGATATATTTAGAGCCTAACAAATTAATCCCAAATATATGACAGATACTGTCCACCAGCAATAAAAAGAAGCATATGTCACCCAAGATCCATTAATATTCCGCAGCATAAAAGGATGTAGACTCTCTTTCTTAATACATAATACTAAGGAAATGTAACTAACAACGGAGAAGATGGATAATCATTGTTAAAATTTGAGCCAGGTATGGTGGTGCATTCCTGTAATCCCAGCAAGGCAAGGGATTGCCAGTGGGAGGCTGAGGTAAGAGGATTACCTGTTCGAAGCCAGCCTCAACAACTTATCAAGGCTCGAAGCAACTTACTAAGACCCTATTTCAAAAATGAAAATAAAAGGGGCTGGAGATGTGGTTCAGTGGTGAAGCGCCCCTGGTTTCAATCCTTGGAACCAAAATAATAATAATAAAAAAATAAAAATGATATAAATGATATTAAAAATAATAAGAATAAAAAATTAAAAATAAAATTTTTGAGCTGTAAGCACTCAATATACCTTTAATACAAAGGTTCTTTAAATCAGGGTGCACATTAGATTAGTATATTGGGGCCAGGAGGATATTTTAAGAAATATTTAGGAGTGACATCCAAGACCAATTAAGTCATAACTTTTGAGAAGGGACTCGATCATCAGAATTTTGTAATATTGATTGTTTTGTAGATAAATAAATAGCTTTGGCAACATGTAACAAGTGCACATACAATAAGACAGTGTTTCAATGTCATTATGAGGGCTTCTAAACGAAAACAAGAATTTTTATATTTCCTTGAGTACTGATAAGAGTCCATGGTATATAATGAGTGGTTATTTAAACAAATGTACAATGTTTACATCCAGAAAACCTTTTGCATGCATTATACAATGAGCACTAACTTATTTCATACCTTTCACAACAACAAGTACCACAGGCAGCCCCCCATCTTCCCAAACGTTAATTATTGCTAGAAGTATTTGCTTGGATATTTGTATTTCTTTCTTTCCCTTTTTTTTTTTTTTTTTTTTGTATTAAGAATTGAGCCCAGGGCCTCACATATATAAATACCGAGTTTAACATGAAAGTTCTCATTCACAAAATACTACTGTATCACAGAATTAAAAAAATATATGTTTTTCAAAATCGCATCTACTTATCACACAGTTCTCTTTGCTCTCATTTGCATTTCTTTGTTGAATTCAGGTGTCAACCAGAAAATCTCCTCCATTATATAACTTTAAAATTCACATTTAAATACTAAATCCTTGAATTCGCACAACAGATGATTTTCATGCCTATACTTTTATATTTTAGAAGTGAACACCATTTTCAGGTTTTTAGAGGTGTATCTGTGTGTCTGTATACATGCATACACACACACACATGCACAAACATATTCTTTTCACATAGACATAACTATTTTCAAAGTTTCCCCTTACTCTGGATCCTCTATCTTCATTTCTCAGTTACTTTTAACATTTAAAATCCATTGATTCTCTCTTCTTAAACCTTTTATTCTTTTTTTATCTTTTTGTTCCTACATTTCACAATAAACTCTTTATCTGTCTCCAGTTTTTAAAGCCTTATCACACCTAGTCTTCTTATCTAGACCTCTCTTTCAAGTGTGTCCCTGTGTTCTTTATCGCTCACCTTTCACCACCCAGCTTTTCCTACAGAGGGATTTCACCCTCCCCCACTAATCTCTAGTTCTTTCTTCCTTCTAGAAGAGTTGTATTTTCTAGAGCTGCATGCTCAACAGCAAGGCAGTGGAAACACAAAATTACTATAATATTCTGCACATTAGATAAATGTATTTTATTTTTAAGATGCTTCTGTGGAAATCACTATAAATTTTGTAGCCTATCAACACAACTTTACAAGATTAGGGTCTGAATATATAGAAATAAATCTTTTTGAAACATTAATAATTGCTTAAATATTTCTGAACAAAGTTACTACAAATAACTGACCAAAGTTATAAATCAAATAATAAGAAGTCTGAATTTTAATGAGATATGCAGCCTCATAATAAAAATGCAAGAAAATAACTCAATTATTTACCACCACTAAAATTGTATGCTAATGCCAGTCCATACTTAATATAAAGGATGATCTTATTGAGTCAAAAGCACTGACTTCTAACTCTCAATATTTTTCTTTTCTGACATTTGTCTTAACAGGAGGCTCAAATCCAATGCACAGTATCACTTTAAACTATGTCTTTCTAAATGTCTAAGATGTTACTACCTTTTCTAGAAAAACTCTTTAGATATAATTGATATATTATCATTTATATGCTATTTCCAACCAGTTGTAGGGAAATAAACTTAAGCTAAATTGTCTACAATTTCTAATTTAATTCAGGAATTCATTATATATAAATGTCATACTCATTTACATGTATTCTCAAATACACTTCTTAAATCCATGAGAAAGTCTCATTAGACAAGACCAATCTGATAATATGCAGTAGTCAGAATAGAACAAAGGTGAACAAAACTGGTCACATTTCTAAGAGCCCTCTAGGTGACAAACATTACTTCCATGGAAATCTACAGCAGTTTAAATGCTCTTGTGCTTTTTGTATTCTAAATCTATAGATTTTACTGGGTACTTAGCTTACAATCAGAGGCACCAGAAATTACTAAACTAGTATGATCTCCCCCACTACAAAAAAGAAGTATAAATCTTCACAGTACACTGGAATCAGAGTCATTTAGATGAATAAAACCAAACACTACAGGGCATGAGCTTAAAACTCATTATCCTATAACATGTACATTATTATTTTTGCAACTAACCAATTGCTATCTGAATCATTCTAGTAGGCATTCATTATATCTTATCACTTAACATGTGCTCAAAGAATGTAAAATATTCTTCAGTCCTTTTGCTTACATTTTTTTCCCCACTTTCATCAGTTACGCAACAGATATTTGAAGAACATACTGTTTGGCAAGGAAACTGCATGGTATTTACAGTTAGGAAACTAGACTTTCTCTCTTAGTTTGCCACTTAATGTCTGAATGACCTTGGAAAAGCTGCTTTGGAATGAAACAACTAGAGTGTAAACAGAAAGAGCCACTTAACTGAATCAAAGTTTCTTCATCTATGAAAGGAGGATAAATAATGTCTTCTGATGGGATTGGCAAATTTATTTAAAAAGTGAAGCTATGACAGAATGCTTCACTAAAATCAATGTTTTATAACTTATTCTTGTGGCTCAGTAAAATTGAAATTCTTACTAAGTTTTTCTATTGGTTGGTCCACACCAACAAAGACCCAACGTTTCTATTCCTGTTAACCACTTAATGCAGAGAGAAATATTTAAGGATTACTTGGAAAAAGCATTCTCCAAAATAAGGTTGTTATGTCTACAAATGGACAAAGTTAGACAAAGCCTGAAATTTCAGGCTGTTATCTTTTTTCACAATCTCCTGACGTCTTGAAGGACACACAGCATTTCTCTCCTTGGTGATATTCCCTCAGAGTTTTATCAATCTATCTCATATTCATTGCTATCATATCCTAGCACAATGGTAAAAATTAAAAACAAAAAGAAAAGAAAAAAACAGGGTTGATTAACTAACTGCTCCTGAATAAGGAAGAAAATTTAAAGTGCACGTTTATTTGGAGGTGGTCCATTAGTGTTAAGGAAGAGTTAGTTTGCTGAGCCTTGACTTGAGTAAACAATATACAGTCTACTAAAGACTGTGGGAGAAAAGGCATTTAAAGCGTACAGGTAACTGAGTGCAAGCACATAGTGTTTGCAGTGGAGACATTCGCTCTACACAGTTGAGAGTATTTGGTTTTGATTTTAAAAAAATCAATTCTAGTACTGGTTTTGCTACCCTTTTCTGTAACAAAGTTCACATAACACCTCTGCCTCAGTTTCTTCATCTTAAAAAATTGAATATTATTAATTTGTTTTAGGAGATCATTACAATCATTGTGACATTTGTCAATGTATCATTGTGACATTTGTCAATGTATTATTCAGAACACTGCCTCTGAGATTTGCTCAATCTTTGACTTTTATAGAAAAATTTTCCAAAGCATTGAGCATGCTACTGAATATTTAGTAAACAAAGATGGGGGTGAGGGGAAAATACAGTACACAACATTTTCCCAACAAACCTTACTGCAAAGTCATTTACTTAAGGAGCTGATTGCTGTTATGCAAAACGGATCCTCAACCAGCACATTTTGGAAAAGAATCAATACAACTTGCTACAATTGGAGAGGCAAGATAACATGGTGATTAAAAGCCTGTTCTCAGGAATTAGACTGAAACAGAATACCGGTTCCATATTTCACAGCTGTGTAACTACCTTCTGCCTCAGTTTTTGATCTGCAAAATGAGAATAATGATGATTCCTGTCACATAGGGTTTAATAAAGATTAAGCTAATTAATAAGTTTAAAAAGACTTTGGGAACTTATAGCTCTTTGGTAGAGTGTGTGTTAGCTTGTGCAAGTCCCTGGCCCCAACCCAGCACCAAAAAAAAAAAGAAAAGAAAAGATTTAGCATTTAACACTTAGCATATGGGGCTTGGCACATATAGGAGTAAATGCCCATGTCAGGTAGCATTAGATTTCACTGCTTCCTGGAAGACAGAACTTTCTTCCCATGCACTATTATATCCTTTGCTTAGTGCTGTAACCGGCAAATACATGACTAACAGGATCAACATCTATTCATTTGTTTAAAAGTACTTTCTAAGCCAGGCATGTTACTGCACCCCTGTAAGTCCTATTCAGGAGATTGAGCTATTTAGTGGTCCAGCCTGGACAACTTGGCAAAATCATTTATCAAAATAAAATTTTAAAAGAATTGGGGTTGTAGCTCAATGCTAGAGTGCTTATCTAGCATATATAAGGCCCTGTGTTCAATCCCCACCACCACAAAAAATTAATTATAAAAAAATTTCTTTTCTAAGCATCTACCTGAAGTTGAGCAACAGGTCAAAACACTTACCTCCTGAAGAACATTTTCTTATGCCCTCGGTACCATAACAAAACCTAACCAGTGTTTTATTAAATGTACCAGATAAGCTATAGGCAATGAGAGCCTAGACAGATGTACTTTTAACAATAATGTCCTTAAACTGGAAAGATACAATTTCACTTTTTCAAATTATATAACCCTGAAAAATACTACAAAAGTAAGTAATCATTATATGAGTCCAAGATATAAAATCAGTCATGACTTTTACTTTCTCTCTCTGATCATCTACGAATGATTTGACCATCATTTGGGTTCTTTCAATTAGAAGGCAAGGAAGAGGAAAGTGAAACTAGCCTAACCTGTTCTATACTAGAAATTAGGGTAGGTTGCATAGTAAACGAACTTCAAATGAATGAGTCATGTAAAAAGACTCTGGCATGGGGCTGGAGCGGTTGCTCAGTGGTTACAGAGCTTGTCTGGCATGCACGAGGATGCAGGTTCAAACCCCAGCACTACGTACACAACGAAATGTCAGAGGAACAAACACCACATGAAAAATGAAATAAAATTGATTCTCTCTCTCTCTTTAAAAAAAAAAAAAGACTGGCACTACTGCAGATAACTCAAAAGTAGACACACTGTTATTAATTGTTGTAAAATCAATTATAAAAACGTATTTCAGTTCACCAACTAAAATAGCTGTCATGCAAATACATAAAGACTTTGCATCAAAAATTTTTTAAAATTTAAATGCTATTGGACAGTTCATTGATGTGTTTTTTATTGTATTCATTGATTGTACTATTTGCCAAAGCTAGCCATTTTGTAACTTCTATATATAGTACATGGAGATGGATAAAATTCCCAAGTTAAAAATTATGTTAATAATGAACAGAAGAGTTTATAATTTTCTACATTCACAACAGTAAAAATGAAAGTTTGGGCATTCAGAACAAACTGAAAACAAACATCCCTAAACTTCTGCTATAGAATTTTGATGCCAAGTTTAAGTTAAGCAAGTTAGAATCTGGAGCACTGATGCAAATGCTAGGGGCAAAAATGACTTTTTACACAGACGCTGACAGGCTCTGACCATCAATGGCATTGGAAGGCGCCACCATAATTGCAGGCTCCATAAGATATAACTTATTTCAGAGTAAGTGGGTAAGCCAATATTTTGTATTTTAATTAAGAAACTTGGATTTTGTTTATAATAATTGACTGTTAAGTAAATTCTGGCAAGAATTTACTTGTAAAGGGGAATTTTTGCCTCTAGTAAGCTTTCATTTAAGATTTTGGAACAGATTTGAATTTGGAATTGGATTCCTTTTGAGTTATTTGTTCTAGTTACTTTCATCATAATATTAATCACTTAGGGATATATCTGCATATATTTTCTGTCTACTCATCAATTTCTATAAATGTTTATTTTTTGCTTCTTGAAGAAAGTATTAAAGCAGAATGATAGAAATATATTGTCTGTTAAGTACACAAAATCCAAATTATTCTCCTCATTAACTGGTTAGACTAAAAATAATCACTGCTTGCATAGTATTATAAGATTAATCAATCAATATTCAAGGAAGAGTAGAACCCCACAGAGATAGTCTAATAACAATATAACTTAGCTGTGAAATACCCAATGTTAATTTTTGAAATCTCCCCCCGACACCCTATTTTGTTTTGTTTTTGAGTCTTCAAATGAAATCGTTTTATATAGTAAAGCCTATAATGCTCGCACGGTGAAAAAAAAATCAGTCCTCAATCATACTTTTTTTTTGGGGGGGGGGTACATGTGATAATAGTACTATTGCCTGATATTTCTTCTAAAAATCAATTGGGGGCAGAATGCCTCTGAGAGATTTGCCTCTAGAAAAATGAGGTTCCAAAGGAAACCAAATGGAACACTGCCACCTTTTGGTTATATAAATTGTAAAGCTGCGGAAGTTCAGTGCAGCCTTTTTGAATGGAAATGTTCATACTTTCAGCTTTTAAAAGTAGTAATTCTGTCTCTGTTGGTATCAAAATATTTATCTTTAAATTTTTGTTTCTCAGTTACAGTATTTTAAGTATTTCAGCTCCCATTTTGCTAAGAGTGTCCAAAAACTCTAGACCTTTACAGCCTGGAAGCAATTCTTCTTGTTTATTAAGTAAAGAATGGCTAGTAATGAGCCAGTAATGAAAAACAAAAAGAGACCTTCATGTCCGGGCTCCATTGCAAACATTTCTATTACTTCTTTTTATATCAGACCATACCACTATTGTACAGAACACAGTTTTGCGAGGCCACAGTCAAATTCACCAAAACATTAACTGCACTTCTTTCAGCCAGAAGGGTTTATGCCTTTTCACCCCATCAGTGTTTTATGTACATAGTTTTAAATTATAGGGTAAGAAATGATACAGCAGGTATCTAGGTACATATGGGGACTAACTGGTGGGCGAGAAGAAATGAAGGGTTATTTACAAAGATTTTCATTTAGGGTAGAATCTGGAGATAAGACAAAATAAGGAATATCAAGAATGGGAGATAAGGAAAGTATTTTTTGCCAATAAGGTAGATAAAGGATCTGGTTGAACAGCAAACTAAACCTTTTTTTCCCCCAGAAGTTCCCATAACCTGGTCAACTGAACTAACGAAGAACCTCTCTGGCTTTCAAAGTGGAGAAACAAAGACCTGGAGGTGCAGCTCAGTGGTAGAGTGCTTACCTCACATGTGCACGGCTGTGGGTTAAAGACCCAGCACTAAGAGAAACAGAAAATAAAACATAACCAACATAGAAAGAGACAGATGAACTTAGGCAAAGAAAGAGAAATTCCTAGGTTAGGGCAACAAAACGAAACATAAAACCAAAGAATGTGTAAAATGACTCATCAGATCTTCAGGGAGTTATTAGACTCAAATAAAGCCTCATTTCTATGGGTTACAAATTAAATGTCCATAAACTTCAGACATTAAACCTAAGATCCCTAAGCAAAGCTAGGAAAATGCAGGGGTGACCCTAATGACAGAGGTGTGGGATAAAATGACAATACCTAGGGAAGTAGCAAGAATATTTTATTTGACTTTAGGTTCTAATTGCAAAAACTTATATTCTTTTTTAAACAAATTAATACAAAAACCATCCTGGTACTGTGGCAACCTTATGAATAACACAATGCTCAACCATGGAAATTAAAAAGTAGCCCTACTAAAGAACTCAAAAGGAACTTCTCTCCAGTGGAAGTCCAGAAAGCCCACAAATGTATGAGAAAATGCTCTACATCATTAGTTATAAGGGAAATGCAAATCAAAACTTCAATGAGATACCACCTCACTCCTGTTAGAGTGGCAAAAATGAAAAACACAAACAACGACAGATGCTGGAGGGGCTGTGGGAAAAAAGGAACACTACTACACGGCTGGTGGGACTGCAAACTGGTTAAGCCACTATGGAAAGCAGTATGGAGAATCCTCAAAAAATTAAGAATGGAACCACTTTACGACCCAGCTATCCCACTCCTGGGAATTTTTCCAAAAGACTTAGAATCAGCATATTATATCGATGTGGTTTCATCAATGTTTTTAGCAGCTCAATTTACTATATCTAGATTATGGAACCAACCCATATGCCCCTCAATTGACGAGTAGATACAAAAGCTTTGGTTCATATATACTATGGAATATTACTCAGCCATTAGAGAAGA
>PVKS010032538.1:0-22474 GCA_004027875.1 Aplodontia rufa | reverse complement strand
GAGATGCTAGGGATGGCTCAAACATGCATGCTAAGCAAATGCTCTACTATTGAGCTACTCAGCCCAATTCATCTCTTTTATATTTTTTAATGTGTTTTACAACAAACTGCACAAGATTAAGTGTCATTCACTTGGTGAGTTTTTACAAGCACATAAGCATCTACATAACTTACACTCCATTGAGATATTCATTTTCATTGCTTCAGAAAGTTCCCTCTTGTCCTACAGTGTGTTTAAACTGCCAGCATCCTATGAGTCAGCACACAGCACAGGGCCAGGTATACAGTTAGTGCTCAACAAATATTAAAGAACCAGTGGGTCTAGGAACGAACAGGCAGTGACTTGCTCCCCTGAGGATAGGACTGTATCTTTGTCTCTGGTGTTCCCTGCAGAATTGGTACACAGTCAGTGCTTAATAAAGATTTGTTAGTTGTATTAGTTATATGTTGCTGTGTAACAAATTGCCCCAAATTTAGCCCTGAAAACAACCTTCGTGTTTATTCTCACCCAGTTTCTGTGGCTTAGAAATCTGGAAGCAGCTTAGCTCAGTGGTTCTAGCTCAGGGTCTCTCAAGAGGCTGCATCTGAGATGTCAGCCTGACCTGCTGTCATCTGAAGGCTTAACTGGGGCTGGAGGACCTGTTCCAAGATGACCCTGTCACAAGGCTGTTGGCAGGAGGCCTCAGCTCCTCCCCAAGTCCAGCTCTCCATAGGGCTGTTCATGACATGGTGCTGACTTCCCCCAGAGTGAGCAATCCAGGGGAAATGTCACCATGGTCATCCAGGTCATCCCTCTCCCACATGGGAAGGGTCCAAAATGAGAGACTAATTGGAGAAGATGCTTACAGTGAGCAGGCACTCAAATCCTCCAAGAGCTCGCTGTATGCTAGGTGCTGTGCTGAGATCCAGGGAGTTTAGGAATGAGTCAGAGCCAGCCGCCCTTTTACGAGATGTACACGTGGGTCTGTGTGTGTAGTGGGTGGGAGGTCAGACAGATATGGGAACAGATGGTGTCTACAGAGCTCAACAAACACCACAATAGTGATTCTTAGAAACTGCTTTGCTGTAATGCATATTCATGGCACCACATTTAAGACACAGCCTGAAAAGAACGCCTCTTCTCCTCTCCAGCCAACCTTCCCCAGCTCAGAGGCAACAACTACTGCCTGTTTTGTGTATCCTTCCATAACTATTCCTTGATACACAAAGACATTTGTTTCTTTCAGCAAGACACACTATCCAAACGTATTGTTCTATACCTTGCCTGTTTTTTTCCCCTCTTTTTCCCACTTACTCTGTTTTGGAGATAATTCCATATCAGTTTATAAAGAGCTACCTTCTACTTAAGGCTGCATGATATTCTACTGTCTGCATAAGCCCTGATTAATCTAACAAGTCCCTTACACTAGACATTTGCTTTATTTCTAATCTCTTCATTATTAGAGACAAAATTGCTGTTTTCCTTGCATATCCTTTTTCCAACCATGTGGGTATAAATGTAGGAGAAATTCTTGGCAGTGAGGGCCCACATTTAAATACTGATACACATTTAAATACACATTTAAAATACTGATAAACAGTGACTCAGGAGGCTGAGGCAGGAGGATTTGGGTTCAGGGACTGCTTGGGCAACTTAGCAAGATCCTGTTTCAAAGTAAAAAATAAAGAAGGGTTAGGTATGTAGCTCAGTGGTAAAGCACCCCTGGGTTCAGTCCCCAGTACCGTATAAACTGAGTAAATAAAAATAAAAATAAATAGCCAGGCACGGTGGTGCACACCTATAATCCCAGCAAGTAGGGAGGCTGAGGAAAGAGGCAAGTTTGAGTTCAGGCTCAGCAACTTAGCAAGGCCCTAAGAAACTTAGCAAGACCTTGTCTCAAAATAAAAAGTAAGAAGGGCTGGGGATGTGGCTCATTGGTTAAGCACCCCTGTGTTCAAGTCCCAGTACCAAAATAAAATAAAATACGAGTAGATACTGCTTGATGGGGTTTATACCAAATTACCTCTCACTTCAAATGTGAGTGGGAGCCTGTGTCCTCACAACCACACCCACAAAATAAGTTATCAAATGTTCTGAAGTTTTGCCAGTCATTGAATAGTAGATTCCCAACGTAGTGTAGATTTGTATTTTTTTTTTTTAAGCTACAAGTGAGGCTGGGTCTGGTGGTGCATGCCTGGAATCCCAGAAACTTGGGAGGTTGAGGCAGAAGGCAAGTTCATAGCCAGCCGCAGCAAGTTGGTGATTCCCTGAGCAGCTTAGCGAGACCCTATCTCAAGATTAAATATATAAAGGGCTGGGGAAGTGACAGTAATTAAGCGTCTCTGGGTTTAATACCTGGTAGCCAAAAAAAAAAAAAAAATCATAAGTGAGGTTGAACATGTTGTCACATGTTTCAGAGTCCCTTGTGTTCTCTGTGAACTGTCTGTATAAACAATCTGTCTAGTTTTCTTTTGGGCTGTGGGTCTTAGTTACTTGTGGGTCCTCTTCAGACATCAAATACACTGTCCCTTTGCGTGATGAGTTTCAGAAACATTTTTTTAACAGGTGGCACAAATGAGACGTTTCTGCAGGTCACATAAGAGCCGGGCACATCACTGCAGGCTGTCCAAGGGCTGAGGGACCTAGGATGCCATGTGGAATGCTAAAGGATGATACTAGAACCTGCGAGGAGAAGGCAGGAGATGTAGGAGCTGAGAGGGACGGGAGAGGGCAAAGAGGCGGTTATTGAGTTTTGCACTAGATGCCCCAGAAGACTATAGACTCCCCAGGACAGGAGTAGGCAAGACAGGATGGCCTGGCTTTTTTTTTTTTTTTTTTGTACCAGGGATGGAACCCAGGGGTACTTACCCACTGAGCAACATCCCGAGTTCTTTTTAGTTTTTATTTTGAGACAGGGCTTTGCTAAATTGCTGAGGCTGACTTTGAACTTGTGATCTTCCTGCCTCAGTCTCCTGAGCTGCTGGGATTACAGGCATGTGCCACTGCACCCAACTGGCCTGGCTTTAAGACCCCCTTTGCTCTTCATCTGAAATACCTGATGGTAGACAAGTCTGATGGTAGACAGCCTCAGGGCTGTCAATCTCTGGTCATTTAAGCCTGATTGTTGCATTTGGAAGCCCCAAATAGCATTCTCTCTAGGAGAAATGGAAGTTCCTGGTGTGTAAACCCCAAGAGGGCAGAGGTTAAGTGCTAAATAAATGGTCCCCGTCTCCTCTCCCCGAGCTTAGGCCTACCCTCTCCCCTTCTCCTTCCTCATCTAAGTCAGATCTTAGCATCTCCCACCTGGTCCTTGTTCCAGCTCCCTGTCCCATCCCCCCTGCTCCCAGACTCTCCTTAGCGCCCCATCCTCCTCTCCAGCAGCTGCTCCTTGCACTTCAAGAAAATGCAAGCCCCTTAGGCCACAGCTGCATTGCCCACACTTCCTAGCCCGCCCTTCCAGGTCTTCTCCACCTGCCCACTTATCTGATTTCCTCCCCTATGAACCCTACCCACTCCATATCCCACTCTCCTCCAGTAATAACCATGGTTATATTTACTGAGCACTTACACGTGTACTTTAACATGGATTATCTTGTTCAAGACTCACAACATTCTATGAGATCTAAAAGGATGGTGCTATGGGTTATCTGCATTTTACAGAAGAAACCAAGACCCAGAGACATTTAGGAGCTTACTCATAGTCAGTAACTAGCAGATGACATTGGGATTCCAAACCATTCTGGGCATAGTGGGGCATACCTTTAATCCCAGTGACTCGGGAGGCAGGAGGAGGAGGATGGTAAATTCAGTCTCAGTGAGACCCTGTCTGAAATTTAAAAGAAAAAAAGAAAGGCTAGGGACATGGTGGCTCTGTGTTCAGTTCCTAGTACTGAAACCATTTACTCCAACCCTTAGGCCAGCACACCTACTCTGTGCACTAGTCCTCAAGCATGCCATGCCCCTTCATGCTCCCCTACCTCTCCCCATGCTGGGTCCCCACCTGGAGGTCTCTCCTTTCCACAACCCACCTGCTCAAAACCTTGTTTGCCCTTGAAGGTCTTGCTCATGTCATCCTCTCTTCACAGCTTTTTCCAGATGTCCCAGAAAGAGCTGGGCTCACTCACTCTTTGGGTTTGCAATTGAGAACTTGGTGCTGTGATTATCTGGGGCCTGTCTTCCCTAGCAGGCTGCGAGGGATTGTGCTGTCTCCCCATCTACAGTCTGGCACCACGCCTGGGTGCTCTGTAGATGTTTGGTGACTGAATGACAGGGCCCGGTTGGGGAGGGCTGTTAGGAGTCCTCAGTAAGAAGCTGGAGGAAGCAGGAGGTTGCAGAGCCCTCAGATGGGAAAGGCCTCCATCTAGGGGTAGCTGGAGACAATTTCCCTAACCTCACCACTGGTTGTTGGGTCAGAACTGTCCCCAGAGGTCCCAGAGGAAGGGGAACTTCCATACTTGCACTACCCCCTAGAGGTCCTTGGGAACCTGCTGTCCTACCCCAGGGGGTTTTCCCCTCTTGCAGTGTCAGGAACTGAACCATGATAGGAAACGACCCTCACAGGGTCTCTGGATGCTACAAGAGGAAGTATGGCCAGAGTTTCCACGCTCACTGCCTGCGCCACCCTCGCTGGCACCTTTGGACCTCTGAAAACAAGGGGTTACGTGGCTTTAGCAAGACTGCAATTCCGGGGTAGGTGGGGACTTTCTTAGGGTGTGAGGGAAATTGCTTCATCCCCAGACCTATGGTGAAAGGCAGGCCCACTGCCTCTAAGCAGCCCTGTTACTGTTTCTTGACGAGGACTGGGCAATTTCTGAGTTTGACTCTCTTGCAAAGCCCCCAACAAAGACCCCTATTTCGGGTCCCTTGTTCCTAGCCAATCAACTCTCCCTCTGTGGATGCCTCCCTCGAGACCGTGCTAAGTCTCCCTTAGCCTCTCTCAGGCCTCAGCCTATGATTACTACACCCCAAAGAGATGGCAGAGGGAGGCGGGAGGTGGGGCCGGAGAGAGGCTGTAAGTAGTACAATGGGGGACTTTGCTTATCACTCCACCTCCTTGACGTCCAGTTCCCTCGCCTATAAGATGAGGAGAGAGGATTAAACTCTTTAATCTGTCAAATGAAGAAAATTGGACTTCTATTGAATGGATCCACTCCACAGACCGCTTGTTCTCTAAGTGTGGTCCCTGGATGTCAGCATCACCTGTGTGCTTGTTAGAAATGCAAATTAACAGCCCACCCCTTCTCTGTTGAGTCAGACACTCTGGGGGTGTGGCTCAGCGCTCTGTTTTAGCAAGCCTGCCAGGAGACTCGGATGCATAAGAAAGTTTAAGAAACAATAGCAAAACGAACAGATGGGCAACATATAGGGAGAAGATAGTGGAAGATCAACATACAACAAGGAGTTGATACCTACAATATGTAAGCTACTCTTGCAGATCAACAGGAAACCAAGTAGAAAATGAGCAAAAGATATGAACAAGCGATTCATAGAAGGGGAAGCCCAAACACCCAGCAAGTTGAGGAGTTTTTGAATCTCAGGATTAATAGAGAAGTGCAAGGAGCAGCTGGTGATACAGCTCAGTGGTAGAGCGCTTGCCTGGCATGTGTGAGGCCCCGGGTTCAACTCCCAGCCCCACCAAACAATCACCATATCCATAGTGATGGACAACAATTATCAAGTCAGCATAAAAGCTGCAGACATGGCGGAAATAGCATCAGCCACGTGCTGCCGGTGGGGCCACTCTGGAAGGATTTGGTGAAATTTAAAACATATATGAACTGTGATGCAGTAATTCCACTCTTGGGTATAAAGCCCAAAGAAATTTTCACATAGGTCCATAATGGGGTCAGGTACAAAGCTGTTTATCACCGTGATAGTGGAAGTAAGCTGGGTATCCACCACTGGGGAAACAGATAAATAAAAGAGTGGAGGCTCAGCTCAGATTATTTTGCAGTAGTTGGATGCAATAAACTAGATTTTCCTACAGCAACATGGGTAGAGCTTAAAAACATTATGAAGTCAAAAAAGGAAGCAACAGAATGAGATGCTTATGCAATACCACTTACATCCCATAAACACACACGCATTGCGTATTCTATGAACAGAGACATTTTAACATGTAGGGGTGGGTGCTCATGGTGAGAAGTGGGTGGAAGAGGAATAAAACAAAATAAGACATCAGGGCCGGGTGCAATGGTGCATGCCTGTAATCCCAGCAACTTGGGAGGCTGAGGCAGGAGAATCACGAGTTCCAAGCCAGCCTCAGCAACTTAAGTGAGGTCCTAAGCAATGCAGCGAGACCCTGTCTCAAAATAAAATATAAAAAGAGCTGGGGATGTGGCTCTGTGGCTCAGTGTTTAAGTGCACCTAGGTTCAATCCCCTATACAACCCCCCCCAAAAATCAGGAAGTTTCTCCCACGGACCGATGAGGGGATGATCATTTGCCCCAAACTGAGTATGACCTTCTGGACCTGAAGTTATAACAATAATATTACTTAAAAATTGATAATAGGGCTGGAGCGGTGGCTCAGCAGTTCCAGTGCTTGCCTGGCATGTGTAAGGACCCAGGTTTGAACCCCAGCACCATGTACACAACTAAGTGTAGGAGAAACAAAGGCCAGATGAAAAACTAAATAAAACTGACTCTCTCTTCCTCTCTCTCTCTCTAAAAATTGATAACAGTACCTGCCTCTCAATAAGTAATGCATGTCTGGTCTGGTCACTGGAGGCTTTGTGAAGTTTTACCAATGTATTTTAGCTCTTCCATCTCTGGCTTCCTCTCAGGTCTCCCAGCCTTCACTGAGGCTGTGCAGAGCGCTAGCCCCGTCTGACTTCGCTAGGTCTCCAACTCTGACTCCAGATTTCTTTGACTTCCCCAGACCCTGGAATGGTTGTCTTCAGAATTCTAGCTATTTTTTTTCCTGGGGTTTAGACTCAGGGATTGCCTGTAAGAGAGTTGTGTTGGGAGAGTTCTTCTTCCTGTCAAACTGTGAACTGTGAGCTCCCTGACCATCTTAATTTTTTTATTTTTGGACCAGAGATTGAACCCAGGGGCACTTAACCACTGAGCCACATCTCCAGCCCTTTTCATTTTCTATTTTTAGACAAGATCTTGCTAAGTTGCAGAGGCTGGCTTTGAACTTGTGATACTCCTGCCTCAGTCTCTTGAATTGCTGGGATTATAGGCATGTGCCACCAAGCAGGACATCCCTGAAGGTTGTCGTTTTTTCTTTTTTTTTAAGAGAGAGAGAGAGAGTGGGAGAGAGAGAAAGAGAGAATCAATTTAGTTTTTTTTTTCATCTGGTCTTTGCTTCCTAAACACTTAGCTGTGTACGTGGTGCCTGGGTTCTAACTGAGGGGTTCCAACCAAGGTCCTCATGCATACTAGGCAAGTGCAATAACCTCTGAGCCACTGTTCCAGCCCCCAGATAGTCTTTTTTTTTTTTTTTTTTTTTTTTTTTTTAGAGAGAGACTGTGTGTGTAAGACAGAGAGAATCAATCTTTAGTTTTTCACGTGGCTTTCATTGCTCCAACACTTCACCGTGTATGTGGTGCTGGAGTTTGAACCCACACATTCTCACATGCCAGGAAAGTACTGTAACCACTGAACCACCATCCCAGCCCCCCAATAGTCTTCTTAACATCTCATCTTGCCTCTGTTCCCTCTGCTCCTAGGCATTTGGATAAACTGAGTCATAAAGTGTTCCAGGTGGAAGGGAACAGCATTTATTGAATGCCTACTGTGTACTTAGGCCCAGCTTTAGGGTCTTGACCTTTGTCCATCCCCTGTGAGGATGTTAGGGCTGAAATGATTACAGAGTTGAGAAATGGGAGGATCAGCTATTTCCCTCAAGTCCTTTTCACTTTTTTGGATCTCAATTTCCTTGTCTGTAAAATTGGATGAACAGAGGTCTGTGGGCTCTGGATTTTCTTTCTTTTTGGGGTGTGTGGGGTGCTGGGTAGTGAACTGGAATTTTTTTGTCAGTCTGCCAGCAGGTGGAGCTACTCTTCATCCCTCAGACTCCAGAAAGCTGCTGGGTTTGGAGTCCCAAGAAGGAATGGGTATCCTGCAGCTGAACCCTTCCCAATCGGCCGGTTGGCAGAGGCGCCTGCAGAACCCTGAGGCTGGGTGGTGCTTTAGGGTCCACAGACTCTTGCCCCCTGCAGGAAAATCTCGGTACTGCAGGGTCCCGAGCCGAGGGCAGGGATGGAATCGCAGGCGGTGGAGATCTATGGCCAGGGTGTGACGAGGGCTCCTGGAGACGGGGGTCCCACCAGCAAGAGTGAGGGCAATTCAGAGGCGGGCTGACGGGTCACCAGCTTCCACTCCCTCTGCATGGGCAGAGGTTACAGGTAGTTGTCTTCAGCTGCATCGCCCCCACCCCTGGACTCATCATCATCATCATCTACGTCCTCATCGTCGTCATCTGGGGCCAGCGCCTCGATGTCGTGCGTGATGTCGCTCAGCAGCCGGTGGAAGGACTGCGCCTCGGGCCGCTGGGCTGCGCCATCGTAGCTGCGCACAGCGGATGCCGACGTGGAGCTCATGCTGCGCTTGATGCGGCCGAAGCTGTCAGTGAGGATGCCGCCCTCACGGATGCCCACACCTTCCAGGAAGCCCTCAAAGTAACCGATGTCCTGGTCGGGGATGAAGGGCCGCATCCCTGCAGCCGGCGGGGTACAGTGGTTCCCAGGGTGCAGCCCTTTCCTCTCCCACTGAGGATGCTCCCTCCCTGGAGATCCAAGTTCAAATCCCTGCGCTGCCCCTCTCTGGTTCCACCTAAGCTCCCTAACTATGAGCCAGCTGAGGGTGACACAGTGCTGGCACACAGTCACTATAGGCTACCTTGCTTAATACATTCTTGTGATTGTTATATTCCCATGTGTTAGCTACACGGCTCCCATTAAATAACTATTCTGAGCCTCACTTTCCATACCTGCAAAATGGGGGCAGGTAATAGAATCTACTTCCCGGAACTGGGGGCATTCAATGAGATGACCATACAGCTGGTAAGGATGGCTAACAACAACAGTAATACTAATACTGGTAAGCTAACATGTGTTTAGCACTTACCATGTGTGCTGGAGGATAAAACAGCTGCACTAGGATCCGGTTCTTCTTATCAGCTATTTCCTGGCTGTGTTGCAAGACCCTTCCCTTCCCTGCCTCAGTCTCCTTGTCTACCCCATGAACTCAAGATCTTGGTCTTATTAGAGGTTGAAGGATAAGGAGAAAATATCCCAAGGTGGTGCTGGATTGCAAATGACAAGGACCAAATCAGGGCCTTGGCCAAAGCCTGGGTGGGTCAGGGGCTCACCTAGGAGGAGAAACTTGCGCCGGTCTCCGTAGAGCTTCAGCAGGCCAGCACAGTAGTCCTGGATGGGCAGGCCCAGCCTGTACTCCCGCAGCAGCAGTGCAAACTGCTGGATCTCAGGGGGCCCCAGCTTACTCCGCAACTGTGGAGGGATACCCTTGCAGATCAGTCCCATGGAGCAACCCTACCCAGCCCCTGCCTGAAAGAACAGGACCTTCCTCCAAAAGTCCTTCCAAGGCCTACTCAGGGGACACCAGGCCTATTGGGCTGCATCTAAGAATAGAATGAGCTGGGTGACCACCTCTGTGATCTCAGGTAGGTCCCATCATCCCTGACTCTTGCCTTCCTCCTCTGCAAGGGAGGATGATGATGGCACCTCTCTCTTTTGGGGTTGTTGAAAGGATGAAAAGAAACAATGCACAAAAGGTCCTTTGAATAGTTCCTGGTATACAGTAAGCACTCAATTAATGCTAACTGACATTAGTCAAGGCCTTTTGCAAGCTGGCCTCAGTTTACTCTTCATGTCTCTCCCTGGCCTCTCAGGTTTTGTGCTTTGGTATGTCCAGGGCTGTGCGTGATCCCTGAAATGCACCTGTGCTGACCCCAGCCTCCACTGTGCAGTCCCCACAGCCCACCCCAGCTCACCGTGATCATGTAATCCTGCAACTGCTCGAGGCTCAGGCCGCTGTGGTCACTGCCACTGCAGTGGGAGCCATGGAAAGAAGGAGTGGATGTGCCACTGTAACATGCTTCAAATGTGTCCTGGGAGCCATTGCTGTAGGGACAGGAGGAAAGGGGCCTTCACTTGCCACTCATGGCTCCTCTTCCAGGGGTGCCCTTAGGTGAGTGGGCTCACCTATCAATGTTGTGGACCTGAGGCCTCATCCTAGACCCCATTTTGGCTTCCAAGGCCCTGCATGATCTGACCTCTGGTTCCTATCCAGCCTTGTCCCTCACTGTGTTCCCTCTTGCTTTTTGCGATCTGGCTATCTGGCCTTCTCCTCTTACTGGTAATATTCCAAGTTCCTCTTTAACTTTGGGTCTTTATTTCTCTTCCCTTCCCTTTTACTCAAGTTCTTCCTTTTTTTTCCTGAAGATTTAATTTAACTCAGGGATGCTCTACCACTGAGCTACACCCCCATATCCAGTCCTTTTTAAAAATTTTACTTTGAGCCAGGCATAGTGGCACATGTCCGTAATCCCAGCAACTCAGGAGGCTGAGGCAGGAGGATCACTAAATTCAAGTCAGCCTCAGCAATTTAGTGAAGCTTTAGGCAACTTAGTGAGACCCTGTCTCAAAATAAAAAAATAAAAATAGCTAGGGATGTGGTTCAGTCTTTAAGTACCCCTGGGTTCAATCCCCAGGATCCCCCCCCCAATTTTTTTTTTTAATTTTAAGACAGTCTTGCTAAGTCTGGCCTCAAATTTTAGGATCCTCCTGTCTCAGCCTTCTAAATATCTGGGATTACAGGCGCGAGCAATTTGCCTGGCTCAAGCTAACTTTTATTTATCATTTGATTCTAAATGTCACCTCCTCAGGAAGGTCTTCCATGATCCCCCCCAAAGCTCAGTGAGAGCCTAGGTTAAATGTGCTTCCTAAGTCATGTCCACCCATGACATGCAGCCCTTTCTGAATCCTTTGTCAAACATCTTCTGTGACCGCCTTCTCTCCCTTGCCCTCTGCCATAGCCAGGGGCCTCCTGGATGCTCCTGGAACACACCAAGCTTACTCTGTTCACGGTCCTGCACTTACTCTTCCCTCTACCTGAACATCCTCCGGGTCTTGGTTCAAGAGTTTGGTCAAGGGTGTGGTCGCTTGATCTCTCCTACCTGGCTTCTCTCGGTGCTTATTACTGTTAATGCAGGCCACTCCCTGCCCCCCCCCCCCGGGCTAGACTGGAAGCTTGGCAAGAGCAGGGGCTCTGATCTTCCTGTTCTTGAGCACCTACTGTGTGCTAGGCATGGATCTTGCCCTCTGTCTTCTTTCCTGCTACATCTCCAGCACACAGCACAGCACTTGGCAGAAACAAGGTACTCACTGACTACGGTTTAATAAAATGCCAACCTGGGGCTCCTGCCTCCTAATCTCTAAATTGTCCTAGAGCCACCTTGTATTATTACCTCCAGAGAAGCATATAGCTTCTAGATTAAGGGTGTGGACTCTACCACTTACTAGGCGCTTCACCCTTGGAAAGCTAAACTTTATTTCCCTTTGCCTAGTTTTCTCCATCTGTGAAGTGGGAGGATGAAAAGTGGTGTCCTTGTGAGAATTAGAGGAATTCATTTTTGTAAAGCATTTAGAATCATGAGCTATGTGGAATAACTAGTAACTGCTATAATGTTGCTATGTAGCCATTAAAAATAATGGGGTGCTTTACAGAATAGCATTGGGCACATAGCAAGCTCAATGAATGTTGGTCATATTACCATGGTTTTCATCTCTCCACAGAATTAGGTTGTTGATGGATTAATCCAAGGTTGCAAAGTCTTAAGAAGGCAAATATATTGCCACTAAGAAGGAAGAAAGAGAAAAGAGATGTAGGCCATATATTATTGGCAGGGACTGCTGTTTACCAACAACATTAGGGTAACCAGCTAATGTGGGTTTGCCAGGGATATTCTTCTAGCACTGAAAGTTCCATACCCTGGGAGACCCCTCATTCCTGAGCAAACTGGGATGGTTAGTTACCCATCCTGGACCATGTTCCCATTTGCAATTCCTTTAAATCTTTTACATTCCAGGCTTGCTTGCAGTTACTTATGACCATGTGACCAATAAGATGATCAACAAGGGATAAGCAGAAGTTGCTGTGAGGGAATCCAGCAGAACTCTTTGAAGAGACCTCTAGGATGCTACTGTGATGGCTGGCGCTACAACCACCATACCGATCCATGAGGTGACCTTGAGAACCAAAGTTAGTGCTGAAGAGTGTGTGGCAGGAAAAGACTAGCCTGGATCCCTGAAAGACCATCAGGCCCTGAACTCATGCTCTATTTTATGTAAGACAAGAAAAGAAGTTCTGTATTCTTGATCTACTCTTCTTCTAGGGTTTTTCAATTATAGGCACCCAAAACTTAGGTAAACTAAAATTAGTTTTGGCCTTAGCAGTGATTTTGGACTCTGCAGACCACTGTGCCTGGATGACCAGGAGAGAACCACAGGCCTACGTGGACCCAGCTCTGGGTTCTGGTGACCCCCGGAGCCTACGAACTCACCAGAGCCTAGGGCTCAGTTCACCTCCTACCTCAGTGCCTTGCATCTCAACACAAATTAAGGTTGGGTCATTTTCTCCTGCCCTCTCAAGAAGAATGATCTTGTTTTTGCAGGGGTGAGGAAGCAAGAGTGAAGACCCCTACAGGGGTGGTACCCACAAGGAGCTGCAGCAGCTGAAGTCGGCATCGTAGGCATAAGTCCCATCCGTCCGGCAGCTGTCACCTGGACCAGCACACAGTGGGACTGTCAGAAGGGCAAAGTGGGACCCACATCCCTGCCTCAGGAGGTACTTGACAATAGCAGATGGAGGGACAGGTGGGGGAGTGTTTGTCAACTGTGTTTGTTGGAGGCAAAGACACGAAGACTTCTATGAGGGGGAGGAAGTCAAATAAATTAGTTATTTAATTGCTGTCAGCCTGCCTCAGCCAGGAAGCTTCGAGAAGGCAGGATCACATCTGGCTTTCCACCCTGTATATCCTGATGATTAGCACTGGATGTGACATGGTAGGCGCTCAGTAGTATTTGTTGAATGAATGAATGAATGAACCTGTTGAACGATCTCATTCCCTTGCCTCTCATCCCTGTGAGAGTTGACAAGTTATCCCAGCTCTCTTGGATGCGAAGGCCTTCAGAAAAAAGAGCCAGCGCCCTGTTGCTGGAGTTTTGCACCACACTTTGGGGGGCTGAGGTGGAGGGTTCCCTTAATGGCCTTGGGGAGTGAGGTAGTTGTAGCTAGAAGCTTTGGAATCTGAGAGATCTGGGTTTGAATCCTTACTGTGACACTTACCAGCTATGTAACCTTCTGTAATTTACTATTCTGAGCCTCAATGTCCTCATCTGTAAAACTGGAATCATAAGACTTCAGAGAGTTCTTACACCTATCCAAAGAATACCTCCTGAGCATCTGTGATGGATCCTGTCCTGTGCCAGGCCAACAGGACAGACAAGTTACTATGAAGACTGAATACGATTTGACACCTGGATGCTGACTTGATAGTCAGTGATCAATAAATACTTCTGTTAGTCTCATTCTCATTTTAGCCCTTGATCCAAGGACCTGTCTGAAAATATTGGTTTTGTTGTTTTGTTTTGGTATCAGGGATTGAACCCAGGGGGGCTTAACCACTGAGTCACATCCCCAGCCTGATTTTTATTATTATTATTATTATTTTGAGACAGGGTCTCACTAAGTTGCTGAGGCTGGCTTTGAACTTGTGATCCTCCTGCCTCAGCCTCCTGAGCTGCTGGAATCATAGGTGTACACCACTGCACCTGGCTGGAAATACTGGTCTTGATCTAGGAGCCAAGTGTGACTGAATGGCTTGGGAAGACAGTGCCTATGCTTAGGCTTTGGCAAGTCAGGGTCATCCAAAACAAAAGAGAAAAGGTCACCTTCGAGGAGCTCATTCTGCATCTGGCAGCCTGACGGAACTAGCTTTGAGGTCCTTATGAAGACCAACAGTTTCTGTGATCTACACATTACGGGGACAGTGTAATTTCGGTAGAGATTAGGACCCCTGAAGGCCTTCATTAGCCCTGAGTCCTAGGTCATCCTTCCTCCTTCCTCTTCCCCCTTTGAGGGTGCTTCCAAGAGGAGGTCAGGGATTTGGGTACTCACTGCGGCTGCAGAGCCACGGCCGGTCAGGGGTGGACGTGTAGTGGTAACCAGCTCGGTCTACGCACTCGATGCTCTGGTCTCCATAGATGATCTGGAAGACCTGACAGATGAGTGCACAGGACTCCTCGGCCGCATCCTGTTCAGGGAGGAGGAACAAACAGCTCAGGCCCTCTCCCACCACCAGGACACCTGCTGCCTCCTCAAGCACTGGGAGGAGGCTCAGAGGCACACATCTATGGGTCCTTTTAAGTCAGCTTTGGAGATAGTTCCCATCACAATTTTTGGCTACTCTCTGGATCATATGACTCCTTTATAGAATCCAGAGAACTCTGAATTTTTTTATTTTTTTTGCACTGGGGATTGAACCCAGAGGTGCTTAGCCACTGAGCTACATCCCCAGTCCTTTTCACATTTTATTTTGAGATGCAGTCTCCCTAAGTTGCTTAGGGCCTTGCTAAGTTGCTGAGGCTGACTTTGAACTTGTGATCCTCTTGCCTCAGCCTCCTGAGTCTCTGGGATTACAGATGTGCATACCACCAGGCACCATCCCTGTTTTATTCACCTCTGTTTATTGAGGCAACTGGTGGCCCTGAGGCAGAAGAAAGCTTAGAAGGCTCAGGGCTTGAAGGTGCCGGCTAGACTGCATGTTGGCTAAGGGAGAACACCAAATGGCTTGCTCACCTCTGTATCCATAGCACCTAGCTCAATGTCTAGCACATAGTAGGCACTCAATTAACATGATCAAATGAATAAGAGCAAGGGCAAATGTGGAGGAATGGAAAGATTGGTGGAAAGGCTAGAATGGCAGTTAAGGCTTCTGTCTTGCTGACCACCTTGGTTACTGTACCCATTCTGGACTTCCTGGGATTGAATCTTGAGGTCACCATCTGCTTCCCATGCAACCTTGCATTGGCTACCTTACCTCTGGGTCTGTTTCCTTCTCTGTAGAATGGGAATAGCTATAATATTTGCCTCTAAATACTACTGTGAAAATTAGAAGCCAGTGCCATTCCGCATCAGCCGTGGGTGGCTCTCCATTATTGTGGCAGTACCAATATTGACCATACTGAGCAGGAGTGGGCTGGAAGAGGGGCCCGCCCCTCCTTTGCATATCTGGCCATTTTAGTTTTCGTCCCTTTGGGGGACCCAGGGAGAGGTGTTCCAGAGGGGTGTATGGCTGGGGTCGTGGGCACACCTAAGTCCTGGGAGGGGGGGCGAAGGAAGGAAAAGGCAGACCCCAGGAACCTGGTGAAAGGGGCTGGGTGGGCGGAACAGTGTTCCCCTAGCAGGGCACTGGGTGTCCTTGAGCTCACCCTGTTGGCCACAGCCAGGATGACAAGGTTGCAGTAGGCGTCGGGGCTGGGGTCCTGAGGGTCCAGCGGGTTGGGGCCGGGGTGGCGCCGCTCCCAGCTGCCGCCGCCGCCCGCCTGCCTCCGCTCCCAGCTCCCGCCGGGCTTGCCCGCACCGCCGCCGCCGCCCGCGTGTCGCCGCTCCCAGCTGCCGCTGAACGTCTGCCGCCGCTCCCAGCTGCCTGACGCCCGAGCCCCGGCGCGCTGCCGCTCCAGGCTGCCTCCGCCGCCGCCCCCTGCCCGGGCTTCGGCGCCCGCGCCCCCGCCCCACGCCATCCGCCAGTCCAGGCTGCAGATGGTGTGGCGCCGCTCCGCGGTCCCCACCCGCCGCTTCTCGGGCACAGCGCCGGGCGGCCCGGGGTCGCGCCCAGTGCCGCCTGGGCTGGCGTCCACGCCGGCCGGCACCGGGTCCACGCCCAGACCTATGAGAGGCCGGGGTCGGTCAGCTGCAGGAGATCGCGACTCCCCAGGCCACCAGGAGGACCTCCCCGGAGGCTCTGGAGTCCAGCGTATCCGGCCTAAGGCCACCTGGCTTCCCGGCAGAACCGCCCTTGAATACCTCCCTCCTCGCCTACTTTTGCGCCCTGTGCACCGCCTCCCACTCCTCCGCTGGTTTTGACTCCACTCCTGGCGCGGGGTGGCGGCCAGGCTGTTCCTACCCTCCTCTCCCCACCCCAACGCGTGGCCTCAGGTCTGCCTTGTCTTGAGTGGGGATCTCTATACTATCCCTTTAATTCGGACCATGTCCCTGGTTTTAAGATCACCACCCCGCCCCACTCTCCTCAACCCACCCCTGGTTTGCTGCGCTGGGACCCCTTCCACCAGCCTCACCCACCGCTAGCTGCGTCCTCTGCGAGGCCCCGCACTCAGGCCAGAAGGCTGTCCTAGCCCGCGGGTGCCGACCTTGTGGCCTCGCTCCCCTTCGTCACTCGCTTTAACTTAGTTAGGGCCCTGCCCTGGCCTTAGGTTTCCGACTTCTCCACCCTTCTACTGCCCCACCACCTGCCATCAGGAAAGCGGTTCAGTCACTGTCACCCAACCTCGGGCTCGGTCTACTTGCTTGGTCTCTTCGGCCGGCCGCTACTCCCAGGGAATTTTGATCAGGCCTTTTCCATCACCCTCTCTGCCAGTCTTTTCCCCATCCCTGCCAGTCTTTTCCCAAGACTAGAGAGAGGTTGGGTCCTTTTCTCTTGGCCTCTCCTCTCACCCCCGCCCCCAATCCACCGCCTCCCCGCTCCTGCGGCGGGGTCCCGCTCGCAGTACCGGTTTTAAGCACCAGCAGGTGCAGCGCGTCGTCCTGTAGGTAGGCGGCGGCGGCGATCTCGTGCGTGGGAATGCGCAGAATGAGTTCCTCGTTGTCGCGCCAGGTGAGCAGCAGGCAGCGGGCGGACAGGCTCAGGATGCTGTCCTGCTCCGCTGTCGTCTTCAGCGGCAGCTCCTTCAGCTGCTGCAAGGGGAGCGAGGGTGGAGAGGGTGGAGAGGGTGGAGAGGGTGGAGAGGGTGGAGAGGGAGAAGGGGACCTGACAGGACCCTCCCCTTCTTCCTCCGCAGAGCCTCACCCTGGCGGTGTCCAGCAGCTGCAGGAGTTCATCCCGGCTGGAGGGGTTCAGTGAGGAAGTCACCCAGGTGAGGTGGCCCAGGAACTGGATGGGAAATGAGGTGGGAGAAGGGCACAGAGAAGTCACTCTGAAGCCTTGAAGGACCCTGGTCTCCTCATTGACACAGTGAAGATAGACTGAGATAGAAATTTCTAAATTAGCCTGTCTTGGAGTTGCACCCCTGTAGTCCCAATGACTCTGGAAGCTGAGGCAGGAGACCATGAGTTCAAAGACAGCCTCAGCAACTTAGCAAGGTCCTCAGCAATTTAGGGAGTCCTTGCCTCAAAATAAAAATAAATAGATAAATAAAAGCCAGCTAGGGATGTGGTTCGATGGTTAAACACCCCTGGATTCAATCTATGGTACCAACAAGTAAATATATAAATTAATTATATAGCCTGATAATGAATTTCACCGAACCAGTGATAGAACCCAGGCACAGTTCTGAGCGGGTTCACTTATTCGTCTCACTTTAAGGATGAAAATGCAGTGTGGCTCAAAATCCTGCCTAGAGGGCTGTGAGATGTAGCTCAGTGGGAGGAGCACCTGCCTAGCATGTGTGAGGCCCTGGGTTTGATTCCAAGCACAGACGAAGGGGGGGAGGAGTGGAGCAAAACCTGATCGGGATTACACAGCTAGAAAGGGCAAGACTGGACTCCACAAGCCAGAGTCCACCTCAGCTGCTGCCTGACATGCCTTGACACACACGTAGTCATTTAGCGGTTCTGTAAAGAAGTGAAAGTCATTATTATAGCTTTGTTTGTTTGTTTGTTTTGCGGTGCTGGCCTGGAAGCCCTGGAGCTCTCCTAAGAAGCCCTCTACCGCAGAATTACACCCTTGGCCTTTACTATTATAGTTTGAAAGAACTGACCCCTGTGAATTTCCTTGTAGCCTAAGTGACTGTCTCCACCTCAAGCATCATTGCCAAATGGACTGCAAATTACTTGTCCTTTTTATGATCCCATTACAGAAGTCAAATGGAAAGGAAAGAATGTATTGAATTAGTGTAGCATTTTGTCGGAAAAATGATGCTCCACCTGGGGTTAGTGGCACATGGCTGTAATCCCAGTGATTTAGCAGGCGGAGGCAGAAGGATTCTAAGCTCAAGGCCCGCCTGAACAATTGAGCAAGACCCTGGCAAAAGAAAAATTTGAGAGATGTAGCTCAGTGACAGAGCATTCCTGGGTTCATTCTAGCACTACATAAACAAAAGAAGCAGAAGAAAAAATAAAAAATAAAAGGGCTGGTATGTAGCTCAGTGGTAGAGTGCCCCTGGGGTCGATACTCAGTACTACTGTTCCCCTCGCCACCCCCCGCCCGCAAAAAAGAAAAAAAGAAAAAAAAGAAAAGAAAAGAAAAGAAAAAAGAAAAATGATGCTTCAAATCAATATATTAATTCTCCATTTTGGGGGGAGGTATCAAGAATTAAACGCAGGAGTGCTCAACCACTGAACCACGTCCCAAGCCCTTTTTCTTTTGTGCAAATAAAGTTTTTATTGGAACACAGCTACATTCATTCTTTCCCACGCTGTCAAAAGCTGCTTTCGTGCTACAACAGCAGAATTCAGAAGTGGTGCCAGAGTCTGTGTGGCCCGTGAAGCCAACATCTTCCCTGTCTTTCCTGTTACAAGTAGCACAGCATCCCGTTTCCCTCAGCCACTGTCTTCTTTGTTCCCAGCCCTTTATATTTTTGATTTACAGACAGGTTTTCACTAACTTGCTTAGGGCCTCGAAAAGTTGCTGAGGCTGGCTTTGAACTTGTGACCCTCCTGCCTCAGCCTCCCAAGTTGCTGGGATTACAGGTGTGAGCCATCATTCCCGGCTTCCGTTCACTCTTAATGGCAACTGAATGTTCTCTCTTAAATGTGATTGAATATGAGAATTAACATTTTTCATGATTTTTAATTATATTCTTCTAGATGAATTCCACCAACCTTTTATTTTCCGTGAAATTTCAGTCTCCAGTTTTGTTTGTTTGTACCAGAGGTTCTTAACCACTGAACCACATCCCCAGACCTTTTTTATATTTCATTTTGAGACAGGATCTCACTAAGTTGCTGAGGCTGGCTTTCAGATGCAATCCTCCTGTCTCGGCCTTCCATATCTCTGGGATTACAGGTGCCTGGCTCCAGTATCCAGTTTTTAAGTAGATATATTGGTTACCTTTTCCCTTTCTATAGGGTTTCCAGATAAAATACAGGGATACTCCAGTGGTACAATAGGTTAGCACATAGTACTTATATAGCAGATAAAATACAGAATGCTAATTAAATTTGAATTTCTGTTAAGAAGTTTGTATTTAGGTTTTTAGAATGTTTTGTATGTACAGTATTTAGAACATGTTTATGCTAAAAATATTCATTGCTTATGTGAAATTCAGATTTAACTAAGTGGCCTGCTGTTTGCTAAATCTGACAACCCTAATCCTCATCAATCTTTCCTGGCTAAACAAGGATCCCCCTATTTTAGGAAAAATATAGGACCAAGAAAGAGTCAAGGGAGCTGGGGAACAGGAGGAGAAAGAGAGGGGGGTCCGGGGGGTATTGACCAAATTGTATTGCTGTATTGTGTGCATCTATGAATATGTGGCAACAAATCCCATCATTATGTACAACTATAATGCACCAATACAAAATTTAAGAAAATGAGGATGCCCCCACTGCTCCTTCATGGTCCTGGAAATGAAAGTTAAGCCATTAAGTAGTCAGAGTCTCTTGTGGCTTGCTCTTAACCTGGACACTATCAGAGTAATGACAAAATCTATATCAGGAAAAGTTCATGGGAAAGTAACACTTTTCCCATCCACTATCCCCTGGGTGTAGGTTAGGAGCCCCAGGTTGAGATGGAAACACGGGGGCTCTGTGGAAGGTCACTTGCAGAGGGTACACAGAGCAATGCAGGGGAGATTGACACGAACCCAAGCATTTCCCATGAACTGCAGCTTCCCCTGCATGAGACACGGCTGGTCAGGGGTTGGTGTGGGGACAGATAAAGTCTCTGTCCTGACCTCAAGGTTGTTCCCGTCCCTTCTCATCCCATACTCACCTTGACCTCTTTCTCCAGGTAGTCACACAGCAGAATCTGGGGGTCGATGAGGTAGTCAGGGGGATAAAGGGGCATCGAGTGCAAGGGCCTGCGGCTGACACTGCTCCGAAAAGCTGCTGCGCGACGCCCAGCCTTGGGGAACACCAGCCTTCGAATGGGGGACACAAAGCCCTGGGGGAGACAGGGAGAACAACAGTAATAACGGTAATAATGACTTCATTGATCACTTACCTTGTTGACAGCTTTACTTACATGCCCAAAGTCATAAAAACTCTGTAGAAGGAATAGCTATTTCACAGGTGGAGAAACTAAGCCCCAGACAGGAAGTGAGCTGATAAAGTCACCAGCTAGTAGTTGTGAAACCAACACTTCACTCCAGGGAAGCTATCTTCAAAATCCCCTTTAATAACCCAGGTGAAAGTGTAGCCAACTAGGTTTAAGGAATGGATCCAGGGGCTGGAGCGGTGGCTCAGCGGTTTCGGCGCTTGCCTGGCAAGCATGAGGACCCGGGTTCAAACCCCAGCACCACGTACACAACTGAGTGTTGGAGCAACTAAGGCCATGTGAAAAACTAAATAAAGTTGTTTCTCTCTGACTCTCTCACTGTTCCTCTCTCTTAAAAAAAAAAAAAAAAGGAATGTATCCAGCCGGGCACCATAGGTTATGCCTTAAACCCAGCCTCTCAGGAGGCTGAGACAGGACTGCAAGTTTAAGGCCAGCCTCAGCAACTTACCAAGATCCTAAGCAACTTAGTGAGACCCTGATTTAAAAGAAAAAGTGAAAAGGGCTGCGGATGTGGCTCAGTGGTAAGGTATTCCTGGGTTCAATCCCCAGTACCAAAAAAAAAAAAAAAAGAATGGATTCTGACTAGGGCAAAAACAAAAACAAAAAAATAGTGTGGCTGAGTGGTAGACCCACAGGCATCTGTTAGGCTATCCTCTGTGTTTTCTTAAAAGTTAGAAGTAGGTGGGTTGAGGATTTAGTTCAGTGGCAGAGCGCTTGCCTAGCACGCACAAGGCCCCAAGTTCGATCCTCAGCCCTGAAAAAAGAAAAAAAAAAGTTAGAATAGGGGCTGGAGCAGTGGCTCAGCAGTTACGGCATGCATGGCATGCACGAGTATGCGGGTTCGAACCCCAGCACCACATACACAACAATTGTTGAAGCAATGAAAACCACATGAAAAACTAAAAATTGATTCTTTCCTTCTCTCTCTCACTGTCCCTCTCCCTTAAAAAAAAAAAGTTAGAAGTAAGTAATAAGTAAATTTAAGTCTAATTCAGAGGCACCTTATACAAAAATGACCTAGATCAAGATTAAAGTTACACATTCCAGGGGCCCAGCTTAGACTCAAGAGAAATGCAGGTTCCCAGGCCCTGCCACACACTCAGTGAGACAGACACTCTGCAGGCCCTGCAGCCCAGGTCTACCCTCACGCATGCTCAAGTGTGACAACCACACTTCAGAGCTGCACTCTGCTGGTAGAACTGCAGATGCCCAGGCCATACTCACAAGCCAGGAGAGTCAGGAATTCTGGAACTGGGATCCAGACATCAGGATTTGTAAAGACTCCTTAGGCAATTTCAGTGGTGGTTCAGAGGGAAACCAGCAAGTATGTAGAATATGTAGTGTGATTATTTAGCTCCTGCAACAAGGGTGAAAAAAGAAACCCCCTGCCTTCGGGAGCTCACATTCAAGCGTGGGTAAGCAGGTGGTGCAAACGTCCATCCGCTTGTTCAGTAAGCAGTCATTCATGCCATGTGCTGGACCCTGTGCTGGGATTAGGAGAACAGGACCCCAGCCTTGCCTCCAGGCCTTGTGATAAATGACCTAAACTCAGAAGTCTTCAGACTTTACAGCTCTCACAAGTTCTGGTTCAGCAGGTCTAGGATGGGGCTGAGACTGCGTTCCTATTACCATTTCTTTGGAACCAGAGTTTGAAACCAGAGTGCTTAACCACTGAGCCAATCCCTGGCCCTTTTTAGTTTTTATTTTGAGACAGGGTCTCGCTAAGTTGCTGAGGCTGTTATTGAATTTGTGATCCTCCTGCCTCCTGAGCCACTGAGATTACAGGCAGTAGCCACCATGCCTGGGTCCGAGACCTCATTTCTAACAAGGTACCAGCAGTTGTGGATGCTAAGGTCTGTACCCTACATCTCCAGTAGTCAGGATCTAAGCCAGTGGTTCTCAGAGCATGGGTCCACAGCCAGTATGGCCCAGGAGCTTGTTAGAAATGTGAATTCTCAGGTCCTATCCCAGACCTGTTGACTCTGAAGTTGGGGGTCTCCAGTGGTCTGTATTTTATCGAGCTTTGCAGGTGATCCTGATGCATGCCCACAGGTTGTAGAACCTATATCCA